>LPNX010386068.1:14762-71869 GCA_001517045.1 Pseudotsuga menziesii | reverse complement strand
GAAAAAAATTAACAAAAAAATATGCACATCACACTGCATTTTATGTAGATCATGCTCATATATTTATTTTTTTAAAATTATTAATGCAAGATTTAATTATTCTACGTGGACACGAGCCACTTATTAGCTTCTTCAAATTTTTAAGGTCACACAGTTCATTAAATGCAAAAATTCACACATTAAATGACATCGGAATATTTTTAAAAAAATATCACTATGAAGCCAACATAATATTCTACAATTTGTTTTTTTACTGCAAGTCAAAATTCACATGGCATATATGCGTTTTCAGGGCTTGTCTCTAGTACATGAGTAAAAAATCAGGTTTTCATCGCCAAATTTGGCCAAAAAGTGTTACCCATCTTCATGGAATCACCCCCTGGAATTTCGGCGGTGAAAACCTTACCCTGAAAAGTAAAAATTTGTAGATGAGAGTCAAAGGATTTCTGATAAAGTGAAACACTATTTAGTTTAGTTGGACCTATTAGGAGTGTTGAGAGGGGCTTTGATAAGAATTTTATGACTCTTTATCTTAATTAAAAATTTGTTATAAAAAGAAAGTGAATCTCTACATCCATTTTTTTTCTTCTTAGGAAGAATGGATTGTAAAGATGATAGATTAGTCTCTATAGTTTTCCTTATTTTTTGTAAAATAAGATATCATTTTAGTTATAAATACATGCAAGCATATATATTTATATATATAGATGCCGGTAACTTTTGCTGAAAAAAAAATAGTTTATCTTCCTCTACTTTGTTTATTGCTGGTAACTTTTGCTGAAAAAAAAATAGTTTATCTTCCTCTACTTTGTTAATTAAATTCTTTTTCTTTTAATACTTAGAAGGTATGTGACCGTAAGGTTCTGTTATTACTACAGCCTAGGGCTATTTAGAAATGATAATAATATTTTGGAAGTAAAAAAAATAAGATTACTTCTATTTGTTTACAGCGCCCGAGGATCTATATAATGGGTTTAGTTTTAATTTATTATATTTGCTTTTATTATCATGGTTGAAACCCTAAGAGGTTTAGAGAGTTAGGGTTTTAATTTTTTTTCGAGATTATTTTACTTGTTTTACAAGAGACAGAAATATTAAATATAGAAAGACCAAAGTAAAGAGAGTATTTTAAAGATAAAATTAAATCTTTACTTATGTGCTTATACTTGTTAATCTTATTCTACAATCACACTACTAAAGCTTTAAAAAAAAACCTATATTTTACATTTATTTCGGCAAGAAAACACTACAGAGACTACATTTCTTTCTGCAAGAAGACAATGCAGAGACATCACCGGTTTAATTGGAATCTTGTAATCGGTGCTAAAATTTGTCAATCATCTCGACTCGGTGATAGTTATTAATTCAATTATTAAGAACTAAGTAAAAATATTCTTAAGAAATATAAATTATTCTACTGTAATTCTGTTTCGTTCTGAATATTTGTAAATACGTTTCTATTGAAATTACGAACTACAACATGAATAAAACTAATTTCCAGTCTTCTAATTTATAATTGATTGTAAACATAATAGAACATATTAATGCCCTGTAAACATGAACCTACCTCTTTAATCGATCAATTTTAGTACTACTAATCAACCTAATTCCATACCTTCCTGTACTAGAGTACATCACTATGGTGAAAGGAAAAATACAGGAGGTAAATTGAATCCATTTATGAAACAATTTCTATACAGTTACTTAATCATTGGCTCATTGAATAAACATGTATTAGCTAGAACCTCATTCGATAATAATTATAGTCTACCCAAGTCAGAAGTAGTTTTAATAATACAATACAGATCTAGAATTTAGAACCTGGATATGTTGCAGAGAAAGGAACTAACACCCAAGGGATATTGTTCCACCTAACCTTTTCCTAAAGCAGCCAAATCAATTGCTTAGGACCCCTGTGCTTGTTCACTGCACCACTAGGATGGATATGTCTGCTACACAACAGACTTTTGCAACTCAGCTCATCAATTCACTTTAGCTATCTCCTCATCAAATTCTTTGTGTGCTTGAATTTTCAGTTTGCAGCAATCACAAAGTCATTCTCTCAGAACTTAGAATGAGTGGTGAGACTCCTGCTCAGTTTGATGGTTTATATAAGATTGCCTAGGTATTAGGGTCAATTTGGAATTAATGAGCCACCCGGATCAGTTCCACCTCTCAGGGAACATGACCACTTTTTTAGGGATTATGCTCCTACAACAGCTAGAAAGTGAATGATGGTGTTTCCATTTGTCCATCATCTTTTTACAGTTGCTCCTTCCTCCTAGTGGCAGTGAACTCTCATTTAACAGTCTCCCTTGAATAGGTGTCTACATTTATTAATTAATAAAAGAAATAATTCTTCAATTATAGTCATGTTTGACCACTTGGTCATAATAAAATTTAACATAATGTTTTGCTGAAATAAATATTAAATATTTATTTTTCCAGTTTTTGGGTATGTTACAAAGAAGAGGCGTTGAAGACGTATACGGTTAGAAGAAATACATGAGACTTGAGTGATGAAGCGGAGGAAGTGGGTGATGGTTTGATGATATAGAGAATTGGTGAATGGAAAGGTGGATATGGAGTATTAGAGGAGGAATATGATGTGTTGGAAGAGAGAGGCAAAGGAGGGGGAAATTGAAGAGATGGAAATGACATCCAATAAGAAAGATACTAGGGGTATTAATGAGGTATGGGGTTGAGGAGAAGGGACAAGTTGAAAACATAGAGAGAGAGAGAGAGAGAGACAGAGAGAATATGATGTAAAGAGAGTGTGAGAGAGAATAAGATAGAGAGGGAGGAGAGGGAGTTAGGGAGGGATGGAGATAGAGTGAATTAAAGAGATATTGAGGGAGGGATAGAAGGTGTGTGTGTGTGAGGGGTGGGGATAGAAACAAGGAGACAAATGGGGCAGGGACACACATGTATAGGGAGATATAGAGATATAGAGAAAGAGAGAGAGAGAGAGAGAGATATGGTGTCAAATACAGAGGGTGGAGGGTTGAGCGATGGAGGGAGAGGGAGGGTGAAAAGAGATAGGGAAGGAGGGATACAAGTTGAGAGAGAGGATAGGGTGGAGGGATAATGGCACTAGGGGATAGTAATTAAGGGAGAAGGGAGGGAAATATTGATAGAGGGAGGTAAATAGAGGGTGGAGAGAAAGGGAGGGACAGAGGAATTTTGTGAGAGAGTGGGGGACACACACACACACAAAAATATATAGAGAGTGAGGAGTGACACACACACACCCAGATAGAGATTACATGGGAGAGAGGGAGGGTTGGGTGAGTGACAAAGAGAGAGGGGGAGGGGTGAATGATAGAGAGAGTGATATGGATGGAGGGATAGTTAGGGAGGTATATAAAAGGTGGAGATAGGCTATGCGAGAGGGGGGGTGAGGGAGTGACACACACATAGATATAGATAGAGAGAAGGGGGAGGGACACACAAATAAACCCACACCCACACACACACAGATAGAGAAAGATTATGTGGGAGAGAGAGGGGGAGTGGTGAGAGATAGAGAGAGAGGAGGGGGAGGGGTGAGTTATAGAGAGAGAGTGGTGGAGGGAGGGATAGTGATGGAGGTATAGATAAGGTGGAGATAGGTTATGAGAGAGGGGGAATAAGGGAGGGACACACACACACACACACAGATTGTGTGGGAGAGAGAGCGGGAGGGGTGAGAAACAACAAGAGAGGGGGGCGGGCAATAGAGAGAGTGATGTAGGGAGGGATAGTGAGTAATGCACATGCATAGCCATATATTCCAAAAATATTCTTTAGGGACCGAGTCTTGGATTTCCTCCCTTAACCATGTTGAGGCAGTAATACCCGTATCTAATTCTAAAAACCTCTTAAAGGCATGTACATATTTTCTTGGACACCAAGCATACATTGAGTAAGTCATGTGTAGTTCTTCAAGGAGTCTTTCATTAACATGGGTGCCTCAAATATTCCATTATGTCCTAAGGAACGAGCATATTCCCTCAATCATGTCTCAAAGGTCCCATACGTGTTGCTCAAAACCACCGAATTCCAATAACATGCATATTCATAGTGAAAATATACCTATGAGATGCCATGTGTGATTTTCTAAGGAATCCTTCCTATATATGGATTCCTAGAAGATTTAGTTAGGGCCTAAGGCCATATTTCCCTCCCATGACCATGTCGATGTCCTTGAGATGCATACCTAGTTCTCAACAAATAATGATGGCATGCATATCCCCTTTAAGATTCAAAGGATTCACTTTCAACGTCATTTGTGGTGGTTGGAGGCATCAATTTTGGCCCTAAATGGTTAACAAGTTCTTTTAAAGCATAAGGACCAAGTGTTCTCCCCCAGTCATGTCAAGGGGCCTAATATATGTACTTAGTGCTAAAGATGTTATAATAGCACTAGTATCCCCATTTCAAGGTAAATGATGTCATGGAAGGATTTATTGAGGTTTTTCAACACATCACTCTTGGCTCTAGATGTATAGAAGAATCTTCTAGGGGCTAAGGCCTAGGTTTCCTCCCCTTACTATGTCTAAGGTCCCAAGACACATACATAATATTTAGAATTAGAAACCCCTAATGGTTCCCATATCCCCATTCAAAACAAAAATATCAACTTGAGAGGTCATCTATGGTGATTCAAGGTATCGTTCATGGACCATGAGCCCTAAAATATGGTTTACAACCTAAAATTAAAGATTTATGTATCGGCCATAATTAACAACTTATCCTCCATATCTAATTCTAAAAAAATCCTAATCATGGAAATATCCCAATTTAAAGGTTAATGATACCTTTAAGAGATCATGTCTATTTGTTTGAGGTGTTTTTCTTGGCCCTATATGTCTATAGCATTCCTTTAAGGCCTAAGGACTAGGTTTTCTCCCTCAACCATGTCTATTGATATGTTTCTATTGCTAAGGACATTCTAATGCACTGCATATTCTCTCTTAGATGCAAAATATCACATACAGAGGTCCTATGTGCTGGTTTAATGCCTTGTTCATGGACCTCAAGCCTTAAAAACTACATTTAGGCATAAGTCTTGAGTTTCCTCCCCCAAGCATGGTCAAGGGACTATCACCCATAGTTAGTTCTTAAAGCCTCCTAATGGTGTCCACATTACAACACAAAGAAAAATTATTCTCATGGGAGGTTAGGCATGGTTGTTTGAGGCGGTGTTCTTAATGATGCTAAAATATTACTATAGGTCCTAAGCCTTGATGATGCAAACTATTGTTTTTATTCATTTCCCTAGCCATGCACCAAAACCATTTTTTGTGGTTCGCCATAACACGTGCGCGTTTTTCTTCTCTAAAATGTGTGTGTGTTTTGCTTCTCCATAATGTGTGCATATTTTGATTTTCCATAACACGTACACATTTTGTAACTATAAAAGGTGTGCATGTTTTGTAACTATAAAATACGTGTGTTTTTATTAACTTAACCTACGTCTCATATGACATGTCAGGAATGAGGTTAACCAAACCAAGAATTACATAACGCAAGCGCATTGTGTTTTTATGTATCATGAGTGTGTTTCCTAAAAGTAGGATTGTGTCTAAAAGGTCCCTCATCTTCTTGCACACAATCTAGAGGCTGATGCTCTAATTTCGCTGCGAGATCTAACAACAAATTGTGGAAGTGGGTCCAAGCTTTAAAACCGATACCCTCGATTAAGTCAGGGTCTTCTAGTTAATGAATGAATTGGATAAATTTGGGATTTTAATTACTTGGTGTAGTTTCATTTATTGCACATTTATATATTTTTAATTGTTTAAATAGAATCTATAATTATTTTCCTTAGATTTCGATCAATCCCAGTCTGACATTCTTGATCTGTAATATTCAACCTGTAGCAGAGATTTATGAAATCGGAAGCATTTTAATAATTTATAAATATAAGGAAGCCTCTCGGATCTTATCCATATTCAAGTAAATTGATTATTTGTTTATACAGTAGAAGATTTGACTGTATCATTCGTTTGTTAGTTTTTAAGATGCAACATCCTTGTTACTTGTATTCCTTCATATTATTGTAGAGAATTATTTTAACTCTTGTTGTTTGGTTTAGTTAGATCTAACTAAATCTCCGTGATTTTATTAAATGGGTTCCCTCAATATTTAACTAAAGTTATAATATTTCTTAGTACAATTTTGGTCTCTAAATAAATTTATTTAAACACTGTGTTGTAAAATAAGCAAACTTGGTTTATAACATTTATTTAGGTGTTTTAGCAACTTGCATTTTCAATATACTAGTTGTTTATATAACATACATCACTAGAAATATTTGATTCGGGTATGGATTCCCGATCAGAGATACATTAAGAACTAAATATGGTATTTACACGCATGAATATAATAACAAAAAATCAAATATAGTTTTCAAATCATATTATAACATCATCCTATACATATGCATAATACATTTCTGCTTAAATGAAAATAACTACAATTCTAAGTTAAGATAGACATTCTGTTGTAACGAGTTCTAATCAGTTAGGAAATCCGACAAGGAACCTGAAACCACTATTGGAAAACAAAAATGGAATATTTTTTCCTCCCAACAATCTCCTAGAGAATCTAATTTACTTGATCCGGAACCCTTGAGCATGTTTGCTGAACCACAAGAGCACAATCAACTTAATGCGCCATCTCGTGTATTCTCAAATTCAATCCCCGTCCAATGCTAGCCTCCCGCTTGCTAATGGACATATAATTATATAGTATTTTTCCTAGGACTTGGTCATTTATGCCACCTCCTGCTCTTTAGCACTCAAAAAAGAGTTGTGACCTGATTTTGGGGAAGATGCCTCCTACACCTTAAGTTCTCACTTAGCAGCTGCAACCTCTTATATTTTCCTCTTATGGGTCAACAAACACTCTTCAACAGCTATGTCATTTATGTTCCCTCCAGTATCTTTTATTAATAAAACAATAATCCATTACATTTGTTTTATTTTTGACTTTTTGTCAAAAATACTTAAAATAATAAATAAAATATTCTTAAAATAATTTAATAACAATTTATTAAATCATGGTGTATTACATACACCTCCCCTTAGAGGATAACACCATCCTCGGTGTTATTAACTTTCTGTATTATGCTTCCATTTCTTCATCTTGGATAGGATCAGATATGCCTAATGCATATCACTTTCCAATTCCCAAGTGGACTCTTTTAGACTAAGGTGCTTCCATTGCATATTGACTTGTCCAATGGTACGATTTTGGATTAAACGTTATCTCTTATCGAGAATACTCTCTGGTCCCACTTGGAACTCTCCTTCAAGTTCCATATGTATAACATTCCAATTGATCACATGAGTAGCATCATGAAAATATTTCTTCAAAATGGAAACGTGAAAAACATTATGTACTTTAACAGTAGGTGGTAGGGCTAATTGGTATGCCACCGACCCTACTTTAGAACAATTGATGAGATGGCTCTTATTCTAAAGAAACATAACATTACTGTACCTGCTAGCACAAGGAAGGCTGACCATAGAGAAGAAATTGAAGAACATGAAGAGACATGCCACACACTGAAGGATAGTTGTTCAACAACACTTTCCTTCCTCATTGATTCTGGAGCTTCCAATCACATGGTTGCATCTAGAGAATCATTCTCTTCCTTGCAGTATTTTGATGGTCCTAGTATTCATATGGGCAATAAAAGTCAAATTCGAGCCAAAGGGAAGGGTTCTATCAAGCTTGAACATGGAAAGTTCAAAGATGTGCTTTATGTGAGCTACAAATTTGTTATCTATATGCCAGATGACTCATACTCTCTCTCCAAAGTGAGTGATATTTGGTCTTGACTCAATGGAGATCACAGATATCTCTACTAGGAACATTATAGCGAAGGGTGTTGCAAATCATGCCTCCAAGGCATATGAGCTCTCACACTTCATGCCTTTTTCAGAACTAGTGCACTCTTAGCTACCACTTGAAAGGGAAGGTAAAAACATTCCATCTACTTCTTTTGTAGTTTCCACTAGCATTGCAGAACTAGCTATATTAGTTTATGAGATTGAGATTCGGGGTCATTCGGATCCAGATCCAGTCCCTACTCCCAAGTGGGAAGCTAGGAAGATGTCTGGAAATCCATCTGACACTTAGAAGACAAAGAACCTTGTGATATGTCATGAAATATTACCTCCTTCAGAGAGATGTAACATACTCCCTGTGAGATGCTACATGGCTAGGTCTGATCAGTTACATTGTCTTCAAAAGAATAGAGTGGATCATACACCTCTTCATCCAAAAAGAGGAAAAGGTTACATTCCTCCTTCCTTCCATCATCATTTTGGGAGAAGATGGAGAAGTCTACATGTCAGGCCCTAGGATACCTGTGCATAGAAAATCATGTATGTTTCTTTGCTACAGCACAGAGATGAAGGTTACAGCAACATATTTTTCAAGTTTTTCAAACTTGAATCCTGATTCTATCTGCTTAGTTAGATGGGGGGATTTTTTCCCATGTGGTTTTTCCCCCAGCTTCATGTATTGAGCAATTACTTTACTTGTTGTAATGGCTGACCTATGGTATTAGTTACTAGGGCCCACAAATTGTCCAAGTTAGCATTCAGGGGGGGTGTTAGGATTATAATCCTCCCTTGTCCAATTTGGTCAATTATGTCTAAATCAGGAGTCCTTTCAGACTATTTTTAGTCACTAGCACCATTGGGTCCACTTGGCCTAATTGGGGCACATGTACCAGTTACTAAAGTGTGAGGAGAACTAATTGAGACCAACTTCGACTAATTGCACTTGCATGCATCAGTTTAGCAGCCTCCTAGATCAATCCCTACAAATTAGGAGCCACTAGGAGTACCGATACCAACCTAAATTAGTTGAGTTCAGTTGGTGACTAGTCAAGCTCAGTTAGGAGTCAGTTACATTCAATTCTAGTCTTTTACATTCAGTTCTACTTAGTTATCGCTAGGTTTGCATGGTTGCATGCAGGTGAGGCACATTTACTCACCCACCTTGGTGATTTAGACTAGTTAACACTGAATTAGACACTTGAGTTTGGATTTTGAACTCCGATGAACTTCGATAATGATTTAGACAAGGTCAGTTAACCATTCAGTCAAGTAGAGTCAAACCAATTCGAATTTCCTCACATGGATTCGAATTGCATGAGGCTATTTAGCCATTGTACTTCATTGTAATAAATTATCTAATTACTTTTCATTAATGAAAGCATTCACAATTGCAAGCCATTTTTGCACTGTTTCATTCTTCAATTTCTGAGTAAATTGTGTGATCTATCTTGTGAGTTGTGTGTTGGTCCACAAATCTATGTGCTCAATTTAATATATTGAGACTCCTGTCACTCATTTTATCTTATATGAATGTGAATTTTGGGGCAACGACAACTCTAGATAATTCATGGAGAAGGAAAAAGCAAATACAAAGGTGTTTTATAACATATTATCTTGAAATTAAAGGAAATACACTTTAGCTTATCCTCCTCAATGTAGAAGTGATTCTCTCCTCGTTTGAGAGCATGGCTATGAATAGGTACTTAATCTACATGAACAAGATAAACAACATGAGAGACAAGAGGCTCCCTAAGATTGCTTCAAAATCTTTTCAAAACAACATGTTGCTTAATAATGGTTGGCTTAAAGATTCCAAGTCTTGGCTATGTCATTGAAGATTCGAGGAAGAGGATACTCTCCATAATAGCGATAATATTAAAAGCATTATTACATATAAATTTAAGGACAAGATGTGGTGTAATAAAGAATTAGAGGACAAGATGAAACTAATATAGTATAAGGAGGCATAATCCTTAATCTAGAGGATCAAAAGTTTTGTTTTAACTTGCGTAAAGAAAAAACAAACATTGTTAAAATAAGAACAAAATCTAATGAATTCTATAGTGAAACACAATGTTGGACAATTCCTCAAAAGTTGTGGGGTGAAAGAATTTGCCATAAATCACTTTCTCTTAGAATGTCCTCCATATACCCACATTAAATCACAATTTCCAAAGGTCTCCTACAACAATGAATTTCTTAACCTTACAACTCCACACGACTATAATGATTTAGAAATGCTTCTCTTAAAGATTTTTTATAAGAAAATAATTTTTTAAAGGAGACCAAGTGATTGCTTACCCTTTTATGATTCAATAAACCAAAGTTAGTCTAAATGAAAGCTAATACCCTGCCTTCTCCATCCAAACACTCATATATTTTTCAAAAAACAATTAGTTTATTAAAGAAATACCAACACTAATGTATTTTTCAAAAAACAATTAATTTATTAAAGAAATAAACCTATCATAAGTAAAATTTAAACGTAAAAAGGATACAAATTTTTTATCTTAACTATAAAATTAACATAAATTTTACATTTCTTTAAAATACACTATTTTAACAACACATGTAACGTATTAAAGTTTATATACTTACTTTTATTCTGTGCACAAATATTATGTGGACGTATTAAAGTTTATATACTTACTTTTATTTCACCAATATTTGTCCACAAATATTCTGTGGACGTCCATCCATCCTAGCCCACAACGAGTTGACTACCATTCATCCTATTTTACAAATATTTGTCCACTTCCATACACAAATCTGGCCACACTAGTTGACATATTATACATCCCTTTTCGTCTACTCCACTAATGTTTGTCGAATCACTGTTTTTATTAAAAAAAAATGAAATAAATTAACTTGGATCAATATAGTTTCGTTGACTTAATCTGAAGCAAACTTTTAATTCTATTTAAAATTAGAAAAACTTTTAAAAATATTATTTTAATAAATATGTGAAACTTTAAACTAATCTATAGATTTTTTTTTTATTTAATATATTTTATCAAATTTATAATCGAGAAAAAAATCAATTTAATTTACAGTTTTTTTAGTAAGAAATTTATTTTTATTTATTTTTAATATAAATAAATTATTGTAAATTGATGATATTGTTTGTTGAGACTAAATTTTAGTCTATCGAACCTAAAGAAATGAATTATTTAGTTTGTTTTAAAATTGTATTCCTATGCTCAAAGAACTTAGAGAGAAGCGTTTCGAGCTCACTACATAATTTTGACATGTTAAATGGCTAGAAAGGTTGGTATTGCAACAAAGATTAACAAAGATTATGAAATTGAGATCTAATGTGGGTGTACGCAGGGCACTCTAAGAGGAAGTGATTTTCATCCTCAATGTTCATATTCTCACAGAGATGGCAGATCCTTTCCACCCATGGTGTTTTAGGAACTGCCCAATGAACTGTTTCACTATGGAGCTCATGAGAGTTCGTTCTTATCTTGGCTATATTATTTTTTTCTTTGAACTAGTTATAACAAAGAGATACGTTTGATATTCTAGAGTAAGGTTGATGACCTCCTTATAATATCTTAATTTTCTTTTAGCCAAATCTTTCCCACGCCACATTTTCTCTTTAAACTTAGAAGTAACAATATTTTTAATTTTATTAATATTTTGCAATGCAACATTTTAGTCGATCTTCCAATGGTCTAACCAGGCCCTTGGTATCTTTATACCAATCTCGCTTGAGCCTTAGGTGGTTTTGGATGGAATTTAAAGCTAGCTTAGAGAGTCTATGGTCTCCCATGTTATTGATTTTGTGCTTCTACTACAAGAGCTTAGTCATAGCTAGGCTGTCGATAGGGGAAAGAACCACTTCTATAAAGAGAATGGAGTAGGGTGTATTGATTTTAATTTTGAGGTTATAGGTTATAAAAAATCTCTGGATTTGCTCAATATTTCTTCACGATTCTCTAGAGATGTTGCAATCCCAAACCTCACACCCATACAAGATAAGAGGAATGACCAAACATCAACCCCAAACTATTGACTTAAAATTTACACGATTCGATCTTCACCTATAGGTTAATAACACACGTTACTTGGAGAAAAAGAAATGCACCACGAAACATCCTAAAGTGACTTGGAATTGACATTAGTTGACATGGAAAAAGACAATCCAAAAGTCAAAAATGATGAAGTGATCTTATCACATCGAAGGGTGAGCCTCAAAAATCACAATCTGGAGTGAAGGCGATCTGCTCTATATGTACATTCTTGGATGTTCAGTTGTATATGTAAAAGGAATCGTTCAACTGGTTTACCATATGTCAAATTGACCTTCCTTTATTTATGGAGTACAATATTTATTTTATTATATAATTCAGCGTAAACTATTTAATCAACTTTACACGAAAAAACCAAAAAATGCACCATTAAACCATCTTAGAGGGCGAACAATATTCATTATGCAATAGAGTAATAAATGTTGCGATGGCAGTACTGTGGGTTGTTGGATCTCAAACAGGTTGAGATCCAATGGCTCACAGTGTTGTCACCACAACATTTATTACTCTGCTACATGTAAAATATTTGTTTCCATCTTAGAGTGAACTAGCCACATTCGTCGCGATGGAAAAAGAGAATCGAGAAGTCAAAAGATGAAGGGATCTTCATATATCGAAGGGTGAGCCCCAAAAATCACGATAAGGAAATGAAAGGACGATGTGATTTACATGGACATTTTTTATGTGCATTCCTCATGATTATGTTCTCATCGACTTCAACTCATCTTGTTCTAAGAAGAAGACTTCGAGTTCTAGATAGTACCTTGAGATTTTGTGTCATCAATAGCGGATTATCTCGCTGAATATTTATGAGAATACATAAATATCTCTTACTTGGTAGATTCTTGAAGTGTTTAATACCTCTTATTCACACTTGTAAGAATGTACTAGGTACTGTGGCTCCCATTTTCATCATTAGTGGGTTCCCTCACGTTTGTTAATGCTCCACCACATTAACTGGTAATCAAATGATATCCTCCATGTTCAAATTCAACTCTCATATTCACATTGTTAGGATTCGTACCTTTCAAGATGTTTTGGATGAAGACCTTAGGCTGGTATTCTGTTATTGTCTAAGTTGTGCAAGACCATACAATTCTATCTAGCGACATAAATCCATTGTGAAGATATGACTTTTAACAATGTGGTTGTGATCCACTTTGTAAAATTATTCATGGCCATCAGGTCCACTTTATACTATGTATACATATAAAGAAGATGCATATTGTATTGGAGATCATGCTCCACTTGATGAACATGGCATACTATCAAAGATGATATTGTAAAATGACCTCCCATTGTTTGTTTCAGGTACTTTCTTGCAGCATTTATCTTGAGTTTCCACACTCCTCTTTCTTGGTGTAATGTATTTTGACCGTCATTTTACCTCTGACCTCACACATTAGGGGGCATCTGTTATCCCTTGAATTGACACTTCTTCATTCAAGTGATGATACTAAGTTTTTCATCACACAAAAAGACTTAATATATTGAAGAGTTGGATTCATTATAGATAATCTTGGCCTATATTACCTCTTATTTACTCCACCATCTACTCTTTTTTGTCATGAGTTTGGGGCATACACGCATTTTCAAAACCAATAACATGCATCTCACATGCTAGTTTCTCTTGTTCCACTAGCATTTTCCCTCGAAAAGTTGAACACGTGGGTTTCATGAAGGAAGTTACCATGTCACACGCTAGTTGTACTTATTACACTAGCGTATCCCTTAAAAATGATTAAAATAAAAAAGAGATTAATTAGAAGGTGGTTGGGGTCATTCTCATACCCCCCCCTACCTTCCCCAACTACCCTATCCTCAAAATCGCTCTCCCTATCCTTGTCATAAATACAAGGGAGAGGCTATGAGGAAGGGGGAAGACACCTCCCATAAGGTTATGCTAGAGAAATTCTTCCAAGTTGAGGACCAAAGAAACCCAGGTCTCATTTTCATATGTGCCTATTCAAACAGAGTTGACATGTACTTGTTGCAATTTTTTTTTATTAATAAAAGAGATTTTCCTTTCCCACCAATTATGTGTATATTTGGTTATATATAAATTTTCTTCTTAAGATTTGATGCATATTTTGAGTTCTTGTCTCTTTATTATATATGTTTCATGTTCATTACTATCAAATGTGTTTAAGAAAGGCATATTTTGGTTGTAGGTTTTGAATAAGAGATTTGGAGATTGGTTTTGGAAGAAGTCAAAGCTTGGATTAGGTACTAATAAGGTATTAATCCCCTATCTCTAAAACTTTGTTTTATATGAAGTATATCATGTTTGATTCATGTTAGTATTTTCTTTAGTCTATATATTTCAACCCCAGTATGTTGGTGGTCTCACCCCATTCATAGGAACAATTTCCCTAACAACAAAGATGGTTACAAAAATCATTGCAAATAGAATAAAGTCGAAATTATAATAAGTGATATCTAAGGACCAATTTGGATTGCTTTCAAACAGAAAAACCTTGGAAGATATTGGGGTTTCCCAGGAGTGTCTTCATTCGACCAAACTCAAGAAGCTAAGCTCTTTGATTTTGAAAATGGACCTTCCTAAGGATTATGACAAGGTAGATTGGGGGTTCTTAGGTTGGTGTTGATCCAGATTGGGATTCCTATGGATGTCTTTAATTGGATATTATCCTGTGTTTCTTCATCTAAATTTATTGTTTTGGTTAATGGACCACTAACCAGATTCTTCAAAAGTTACGGAGGTATTTGGAAGGACTTCCCCTTACTTCCCCTTCTCTTTCCGTTGGTTATTGAGTGTCTCAACTGAATGATATTTGTAGCAAAGATGAAGGGTAACTTTTCTGGTTTAAAATTTCATGAGTGCTTCGAGTCAGCCACCTTCCATTTGTAGAATCATGTTATTCTCTTTTGCTTTGATAAGATTGAGAAGTAGAGGTATATGTTTGACATTTTTCAAAATTTATTGCTCGGTTTCAAGGATGGAAATTAGCACAAAAAATTATTTGTTATATCATAATAGGATTTCTGATGAAGTTTTTTTTGAGCTTTTCTCTTTATATCAGTTTAAGATGGAAGGTCTTGAAAAAGAGTTCAAATATCTTGGGTTCATTTTGAAACATAACAACTACAGGAATGAGGATTGGATATGGCTAGTGAAAAAGATAGAAAAAAGGATAAGTAATTGGGCTTACAGATTTATATCCCTGGGTCGAAGGTTAACCTTAGTCCGTGCAGTGTTGACGTGAATATTGATGTATTGGTTCTCCTTGGTTATGATCCCTAAAGACACTTAAATATTACGAGATAGAAAAATCTGTAATTTTCTATGGGTCGGTTCAGCAAAGGGGGGAACTTTTCATTTGGTCTTGTGGGAGAGATTGGCTATGCCTAAATGTCAGGGGGATGGGATATTAAGAATTTAAGTTTCTTCAATTCAACACTTTGTTAAACAATTTTTTGGTGTCAAGTCTATTTGGTATTTGGCCTGCCATTCAAAATGTCTAAGAAATAATATTTTGATGTCATGGTTTAGACCTGAAGAAATTGGGTGTAGTGGCACTTCTATTATATGGAACAACTTTGTTAAAAACTCTCATTAGATTAGGAGATGGGCGGCGTGGGACATTGGTATGGTAAGAGCCTGTGAATTGGTATTGACCTATATATCAGTGACAATGGTAATTTATCTCTACCATTGGAAATTATTGATCATCTTGCAGGTCTAAATATGGTTACCCTCAACCAAATCAAAAGGCCACCATAGTATGTTTCAAAGGGTGGCTATTGGTTAAATTCTAGATACATCAGTTTTTTTGGTTTATGGGCTACAATCTATTATATATATGTCAACTCTTTGAATAGATTGGGTATCAGGCTCGTCCCTAGAAAATCCTAAGATAGTTTGGACTTGGAAGAAATCCGCTAGGAATATCACAACAAAGAAGGCATATAAAGCTATTTTTTCTGTTCAAATTTTTTTTGACAAGAAATGGTGGAATGTTAAGTTATGGAAATGGCATATCCCACAAAAAGTGAAATGTTTTTTCTAGATTCTTCTAGAAAATAAGCTCCTCACTTGGAAACATTTGTTGAAAAAAGGGTGGAACGGCCCAAGAATTTCTATGTTATGCAAAAAGGAAGATCATAAGGTTGACCACTTATTCCTCTCTTATGGTTTTAGCAAATTTGTTTGTTCTTGTGTATGTGAATATTTAGACATTACATCTTTCTGGGGTGACTTCAATTTGGACAAAATATTTAGATGTTGATCTTCAAATGAAAGAAAATATAGGATGTTGCCTATATTCATAAGTTGAGAAATGTAGAACTTGTGGAATAAGGTCATTTTTAGAACATTAGTCCCAATATTAATCAAGTTTGTATAAAAAGTTTGAATTTATTCAAGGAATTTTCTAATCTGATCAGTCCAAAGCGCGAATAACTATTTATTAGCCTACTCCCTCTTCTTATTATGCTATTGGTTATTTTGATGGCTCTTTAATGGAGGGAAGATGTGGGAGTGGAATGGTTGTTAGGATTAATGAAGATTATTATTTTAACCTATGTATGGGAGGTGGTGTTGGAATTAATATAAGAGTTGAATTACTGGGCTTGTGGGGAGTTCTATTTTTTTCTGTGAAAATGGAACACACTTTCAAGAAATCCTGAAAGGTTCCATTATCCAAAAAGGAACTGAAGTTAGTTTCTAAGTAGTAGGTTCTTGCCTAAAAGGCCTTGATGATGACTTTGTTTAGAGACTTTATAAGTGCACTGTTGTTTTTTTTGTCAAGCGGATTCTACTAATCATTTGTGTGTGTCAAAGTCTTCATGCCAGTGAAGATTTTTTTGAGATTTTCTTGTAAAATATTTTTTTCTTTGATTCTAATAAATAGCAAGAAAAAATGTATTTTTTCTCGAAAGAAAAAAAACTTGCTCATTCATTTATATGCTTTCAATTACCTTGGTAATATCCCATAATATCCTTAATAGAAAACTAGTTTTAAATCATTATGGTACTGAATAGATGATCAACCGGCATCATTTAAAATATACATAATTACACTCATTTATTTTAAAAAAATTTATGTACATTAATAATTCATCGCGGAACAAAGTCACAAATATTAGCTTTATATATTTTCTTTATTTCTTTTCAAGAATTTATTGTACTTTATCTACTTCACATCCTAAAGATATTTTCTCCAAACATACTCGTTAAGCCTAATGTTTTTTTAAGGGGATGGTGGCTATGAAGGCTTCGTCGTCTGTCACGAGCCTCTCAGAAGCCGCCCCTTATCATTATTAATTTAATAAACTAGCAATTTCCCCAAGGAAGGTACAATAATATGCTGTTAAGGTAGTTGTTAGCGGGTAAGCGAGAAAAAAAAGTGTAACATTGAAGTGAGCCGAAAAAAATGGAGAATAAATATATATTATGTGCCAATATTGAGAGAGGTCACTTGTTGCAAACGAGAATTAATGGAGATCCCAACACTATTCCAGGAAAAGCCACCTGGTCATAAAAAAGGATTTCTGATCTTACTATGGAGGACGAAAATGTTAGAAACAAGATATGGTGCACTGTGGTCTTGAAACTCAAGGGAGGGTTGATGACCTCCTGTACAACAAAGAAAGCAAAGATTCTGATTCTAGGCCAAATCCAATTGAGAATATGGAAGTATGGATGATCGTGGCACTCATAGTGAGATTTTAGTAGTACCCAAAAAAAAATTCTACCCAGAGAAATTTATGTTGAATCCAGTTGCAATCCCTGTGTCTAATCGAAACTACAATCGAGACGACGTTTAGGATCTGCACAAATCAAAATACATGGTGCCTCATCTCGAAATGAGAAAGATATTGGAGGAACTGGTTCTTAGAAAGGAAATAAACCACAACCAACTTAACCACCAAAAAATAAAACAACTAGGTCCCATTTTTTCTTTACTCCATATTAATCAACTTGTTTTCTTAGTTCCTACCCAAATCATGTCCAATACAATGTTCTTAAAACTACTAATTTCTAACCATATGGTGGATATGCTACAAACTATGGCTATACTCATATGTGCTTACGAAACCATATCTATGTCTGCACTTTTCACCTTAACTTATTTTACCCGGGTATAGGATAAAAACAAATATCACCTTTCAGATTTCATTATATGATATGATTGTCTATGCAAAGATCACCCTCAAGAAGACATGCATTTTCTTATGGTATAAACTTCAACAACTCCACGAATATGAGCCTTCTTAATCATACCTTTTAAACGTGTTTATAACAAGCATGTGAAATTGTTAAATATGTATAATGTTCATTGTTAATAAACTGATCTTCTTCACCGGTGGCTCAGCATGGACAACAATTGCATTCTTGATTCGCAGAGAAAAATGACTGATATATAAGCTTCACTGAAGTACATCAAAATTTACATTAGCACAAGATGGGAGGTGAACTCTTGCATGTTGAAACTCCCTATGTGAATCAAACACCCTCTTGTTAAGGGCACTTCCACAATATAATTCTAGCACTCTGCAAGTACCAAGCCCAACAACAATTTAACTTTATGCACATGCAGTGTGTGTGGGGTACCACCATCTATGTTACTGGATCAGATCGAAGAATAGTGTTTCTATGGATCTGGATCTAGATCTGACCCAAATACATTTCCAGAAGGACCCACTCGAGATCTGTTGCTGGCTTGTCAAACATGTCCAGCCAGCAGATACCCCAAAAATACATATTTTAAAAAAACATAAAATTAAAATTAAAATTTGCTATGTGCATGGCCCTTTTACCCTATAAAATAGCCCCTCCCCCCAATCCAAAAACACATAAAATTTAAGTTCTTCATAGCAGTCTGCATTTCTGAGTTTATGAGAACAATTTCAAGCATAAAAATGCAGAGATCTAAAATTTCTATGTCTATAAATATGCCATTTTCACACAATTCGATATTGACTTTTCAAAGAGTCTAGCAAGCCCATATCCATTTCCATGCAAGGTAGACAACTATTTTTCTTTATATGTTGCCTTTTAATTTGATTTTAATTTTGAGCTGCAAAGCTTAGGGCTCAAGCAGAACACCATGCATTTTCTTTTACACTCATTTCCAGAAATAATAGGTAGATTTATTTGCAACACATAAGCCCAGGTGCAGAACTACTTCTTACAGTAGGAGAAGACCAACTTCCACAACACAATGCAAAGGTAATCAATGGTTTAGACCACTCTAAACCATAAACACTCCACATCATAGCCTCCTCTTCATATTTCCATTTTTCCAATAGGCCTAGTATTCAATCAACTTGGGAAGGTTAGTTAGATACATAACTGGAAGAATTTAAAATGTCTTGTAATAACAAATTCAGGTGCGTGATATAAATGTGTGTATGAACAAATTCACCAACCTGATATAAATGTGTGCAATCCAAAGAATGATGTGATTTGGACAAACAACTAACTTGTAATAACAATTTGAATAAGCTTGATATAAATGTGTGTAACCCATACAATGATCTAATGTGGAAAAACAACTAACTTGTAATAACAATTTGAACCAACTTTAAAAAATTGTAACTTCAAAATATACAAGAGTCATTGTAAATTTTTTGCATTCCTTGTATTGATCAATTGAATTGCCTCTAGCTTCTCCTCTCCTCTGGATTATATTTCATTTTTAATAAGAAAAAAAATCTCTCCTCTGGTTTTAGATTATATTATGTTTTAATATAAATAAATTTAAAAAAAACAACAACAACATCATGTCAATTAATTTTAAGTTTGACCCGGCTTTTCTAAGAGCTCCTAAATAGCCTATCTCCTTTGGTTCTGGTTTTAGATCTAGCTTCCCCTTTCCTCTGGTTTTAGATTATATTTCATGTTTGAATAAATAAATAAATAAAATTAAAAAAAAAAAACTATTCTCTAGTTTTAGATCATATTTCATGTTTTAATATGAAAAAAAAAACATCATGTTAGTTAACTTTAAGTTTGACCGAGTTCCTAAATAGCCTATCTCCTCTAGTTTTAAAGTAAAAAAAAAAAACCAAATATCAATTATGTTTATGTTTGACCCAACTTGAGCCTAGTCACTATATTGTAACTTATAGTTGAAACTTAAATATAAGTACACATTCTTTCAACCTATTTACTATATTGGAAAATCAATTTCCAGTCAAAACTTAAATATAAGCACACTAATTCTTTTAACTTAAATACAAGACACAAATTCTTTTAGGTGATAGTTTCTTCATTCGTCAAGAACCATTTGAGATATCCACTAATGAGTTATTAATGGTATATATTTTTAAAACCCTGTTATATGCCATTAAATCTTGTTTTAACGCTATATAAGTGTTTTATGCTATATAAGCACACATTCTTAAAAAAACATTTGTGCTTTATGTTATAAGCACACAAAATCTTGTTTTATGTTGTTTTGTGCCATTAATTATGCTATTTAATAAATTTGAAAGCATTTAAAATAATGTGAGCAAGTTAACCGTGTTTGTTAGTTTGTTTAAATAAAAAATGCAGATAACGTGGATTTGTCATCAATAGAAATCTTTGAAGCCTTTCCACATCTGAGATACAATTTACAAAGCAACCAATCTTCATCATTTAAATTTCCAGCTAACACATTTAGTAATTTAAATTTCCAGCCAACACATTTAGTATTATGTCTCTTCTTTGATACTAGAATTTGTTATGAACAGAAATCTTTGAAGCCACTTCTAAGATACAATTTACAAAGCAACCAATCTAGATAATTTAAACGTTACTAAAAATTTGTGCACAACATGAAGTAAAGTCAAAATAAAAGCATACTAGGTTCTTTATAATGAAAAGCTACATTGATTGATGCCCCTCTACCAAAAATTCTTCACCATTTCATATTTCAAAAATTTATAATTTTGTGTTTACTCAGAGAGAAAATTGTTTTAATTGTTAGAACTCATGAACTTCACGAGTGGTGCTTTACAAAAAGTTCATGTTACTAAGCATTATGCAAATGCCAGTAAACAAAAGGGATAATTTTCTGTTTACCCAGAGAGAAAACTATTTTAACTGTTAGAATTCATGAGCTTCACAAGTGATGCTTTACAAAAAGTTCATGTTACTAAGAATTATGCAAATTCCGGTAAATAGGAGGGATAATTTTTCTGTTTACCCAGAGAGAAAACTGTTTTAACTGTTAGAACTCAGGAGCTTCACAAGTGATGCTTTACAAAAAAGTTGATGTTACTAAGTATTACACAACATTACACAGCATTATACAAATGCCGGTGAAAAGGAGGGTCAACCATCCTGCTGGATCTCTTCCTTGATAACATCATAATACTCGAATGCCAAAACCTTATTGTTATTCAAATGCACCCATTGATGTATTATAGTTTTATCTCATGTATGAAGTATAAACATCATATTTCTGGCTCACTTCACTAGGATCAAGAGTTACTCCAATGGAAACCTTCTAGTACTAGTTGATCCTGGCTCACTTAACTAGGATCAGCAGTAACTCCAATGTCCAACCTTCATGTACTAGTTCATAGCTTGATCCTGGCCCAACCCTGCTGAACCTATGGCACTTGATGTATATAGCTTGATCTCCTTTGCTTCTTTTAAGAGTATAATGATTTCCTTTGCTTCTTGTATGAAGTATAAACACCATAACATTGGCTCACTTCATTAGGATCAGCAGTAGCTCCAGCCTCCACTGCCCAACCTTCCGTAATCATTGATTCTTCCTTCCATCAAGAAGTGTGCCAAGTATCTGCATCACAACATGCATATCAAGTAGCAGTGGAATACAATCACCACCTGTACAGATTGGTTGGATATCTTTCATCGTCACTACCCAACCTTTCGTACTCGTTGCTTCTGCCTTCCATCAAGAAGTTGCCAAGTCCCTGCATATCAAGTAGCAATGGAATACAATCACCACCTGTATGACTTGGTTGGATCTCTTTCAACATCCTCTATTGCACTAGACAAAGTTGTCTAACTCTCTAAAGGATTAAATTGGAAACTTACTATGAAACTATTTCAAGGATATATGAAATTGCAGGAATCACTATCAGATATGCAGAGGGCTCAAAATCGGATAAGGCAGCCACTTCCCTTTGATAGATGTGGCAGTTGTGAAGTCTACTAAGCAACTGGAAGGGTTGGAGTAGGCACTGATGCATGAAAAGATTGAGAAATTGATGAACACTGCATAGGGCTGATATATCATTGAACTGAACTAAACCTAACTGTGTACTCAACACCAAAGATTTTTGTTGTAACAATAATATAGGTTTATTTTTCTGTTCCTGCTTTGATGATGGATAACACTTTCATTGTGAACCTAATGTCCATTGAAGATGGTTTTGAGAAGATGCTTCTGGAATTCTTGAAAAAGAGGCAAGATTAGTCTACAATTAATTATATATCTCTAGAAAACAAAAAAAGAAAGAAGCGGAGTCAAAAGAACTACCTAATGGACCCATAAATGGCTGTTACAGTAATGTAGTTTATTTTTCTATTCCTGCTCTGTTGATGGCTGGCACTTTAATTGTGAACCTAATGTCCATTGAAGAAGGTTTTAAGCAGATGCTTCTGGAATTCCTGAACCAGAGGCAAGCTCAGATCCCCAAATGAGGTACACGCCTTAATGTGATAGAGGAAAGCAAGATCCTCATTGTCTAGCTCCTTTGGATTGATATGAAACTGCAAACCATTGATGAAATAGAACAAATTAAACTTGATATAAAATTGTGTTTTATCATGAAAATAACAAAGCAAAATACAAATCCCCAATATTAACATGAAGCAAAGATAAAGAGAGAAAAATACAAACCCCAAGTACTAATCCAAAGAAGAGAAAAACAAGTAGTCCAGTATCTATCATCGCCTAACCAGCATAGCCTATTAATAATAAAAACAACATCATTGGCAAACACATAAGAATTCCACCAATTGACCAAGTTGCAGCAATTTCAAATGTGAAGCATCCCAAGTTCCATTTTCGCACATTTAGATATTGACTTTTCAAAGAGTCTAGCAAACCCATATCCATTTCCATGCAAGTTAGATAGCTATTTTTCTTTATATGTTTCCTTTTAATTTGATTTTAATTTTGATCTACAAATCTTAGGGCTCAAGCAGAACACGATGCATTTTCTTTTACACTCATTTCCAGAACTAATAGGCAGATTTATTTGCAACACATAAGCCCAGGTGCAGAGCTACTACTTACAGCAGGAGAAGACCAACTTCCACGACACAATGCAAAGGTAATTAATGGTTCAGACCACTCTAAACCATAAACAACCAGCATCATAGCCTCCTCTTCATATTTTCCATTTTTCCAATAGGCCTAGCATTCAATCAACTTGGGAAGGTCAGTTAGATACATAACTGGAAGAATTTAAAATGTCTTTTCTGAAATGGGAAATTATTACATAAACAAACTTACATATTTTGAGTGAAAGGGTGGTCGAAGTATGAAATGTTCAATAGCCAATGCATTCATCGACTTCCCTCCAACATTAAGGACTGTGTGTAACCCTCCCATCACAGTATTCACAGAAATTAAATGACTGCAAAATAGTGGCAATATGAAATTCTACAAATTATTTCATAATCTTATTTCCATTGCAGAAGCAGGGTAACCTGTCATTATATAAGTTATAAAAAGTGCCTTCAATGTTCACCCTCTGATATAGGCAGCTACTACTATAGGAAACGAGCAATAAATTCAATTGATTGCATTCTTAATTTTTGGCTGTCATACCTCGCGCATGAGTGAAACAACCTTCTAAGGGGTGCTTGGTATTCCATGTTCAACGAAGGCCTAAATTTTCTCAAGTGCAAAAGTTAAATTTTTATTAGTCACAAGAAGATGCATCCTAAAGTGAAGATCAACTGTTTAGAAAGCAATAGATCACAAAAACTGGGAGAGCCCATTAATGAGTTTGTTGTGATAGCAATAAAAAGAAGCTATAGATGTAAATCAGGGGTTATGTTACCATCATACATGTATCATGCAGGAATTGTAAATGTTGATCCAAAAGGATAGCTTCTGCTGATATGTCAAGCCCTTTACATCTCCAGAACATAGTTTGCTCACAAGAAATCTGAAAAGCAGAGACTTATAAATTAGGCCAAACCTAAAAATGACTAAATGAGAATGGAAACCTTATAAGGGCTTCTAATTGACCTTTCAATGATCAACACAAATATTCTAGATTATTTATAGTAAAGGAATCAGTACAGGTGAACGATTTGGCCGAATAGCATTTAACGATGGTATTCCAATAAAGTGACAAACACACCTCAATCTTCTGAATAAAGAAGCATAGCTTGTGAGCCGATCCAAGTCAAATGAGATTGCAGAGATATCATGGAAATGTTTGTATGGACCAATATCTCTCAGAATTGATTCAGAACACACACCATAAGGATCTTTGAAATGTATTTCTTCTGAATATTCCATAGGTATTTTACAGTTTAAAGTGCTTCTCGAGCCATATATTTTTGGGTTTACACTTGAAAAATTTGACCGTGAAGTTATTGATGGTGTTTCTTTATTGGTTTCCAACGATGGCCTTGTTAGCTTCAAAAAAATACTCATCAAGCACTTTACAATATCTTCAAAAATCTTATTTTGTTGTGTACTTTTCCCATCTTCAAAAATATTCAGAGATGGTAGTTTCGTTGGTCCAAAATGAGTAATCACTGGAGTATGATGTGTCTAGCAGATGTCATAATATCATACATAATTGAATCAATATATACTCATATAATATTCTTAAATTGCAAGTGCACATAAAAAAAATGTATGTTCTTTACAACTTGAAATGAATACTCATATAATATTCTTAAAGTGCAGGTGCACATAAAAAAATGTGTGTTCTTTAAGTAAGTCTTTTGATATCATATAGGATTCCAAATTTGCTACCTTTTTCTTCGGTGTTAGGGGTTGTGTCTCCATAAGAGTTGTACGAATGAGTGAGCTTTGTTTCTGAGCTCCAGTATTTCCTTTTGGTACTAGAGGAAAAGCATGTAGGTTCTTATCTTTCAAATGCAGCTGGTTCTCTTTCTCATGGCTAACAACCGGTATCCTTGATTTCCTTTTCTCTGTTGAGAGTTCTAATGCCTTTGTTTCTTCAAGCCCCTTGTAAAAATGAAGGCTACCATTCATAGCCTGGGATAGATCTGGGTGTCTGGTATAGAGCCCAAAGACAGTTGTCTTCTATGAAAACCTCCAGTTTCCAAAGCCCTATCATGTGTTCTGGGGACTTTGTTTAGTGTTCTAATATTCCTATCCGATGAAATCCATTTCATGGAATGAGGTAGAATTCCTACAAAATAATATTGTTTTCCTTGTTTCCTAACATGATCAGATAAATCTCCCAATCAGGGAGACCTACGCAATACTCTCTTTGCCTTCAATTGTTTAGCATTTCCAAGAGGTTCCTTCTGATTTGTGGATGATGAGGCATGCTCTTCATTCTGATACATACCTTGTCTCATGTGTAAAATTTGTTCCTCTAGGTGAACAAATTCTTCCTCAAGCAGAGCTACTTCTGCAAGAAGCTTCTTTGTCTGAAGAGGCCAACAAGAAAGCATATATGTCAAATATATTTTAGTATAATAGATTCTAGACACCTCCACTCAGACAAAACCATTTTGAGAAATTTAATAGCTCACACTTTATATTTGTGAAGGCCTATAATTAGAGCAGAAAGTCATCCCTTACAAATAGTTCCACCTATCAATCCATTGTAGGTTTTTCTATAGAATTTTTTTTATCTGTGATTCCCTTAAGAGAGGGAAAGAAATCCATCATTTGAAGACAAGAATATGAATATGATTTAAGAATTATGAATAGGATTATAAAAATCTCATACAGGATTAAGTGAAGTGAAAGATATACCCATCTTGTTTCATCCACAATTCTAAATGCTAACTTTTCACTAAAACATTATGCTTGCAAACTAGATCTTCAAGGCATTCATTCAATGATTTTAATCACCTACTAAAGCTTGTTGTGTTCATCAGATTTTAAGTTTACCTTTTGAGGAATAAATGATGGAAGACGAGGGAGAACTCCTAAAGGTCTTGTGAAGGCTCTTTCCAACGCTCTGTGCACATCCTCCTGATCCCTAAGTGTTCTGCGTAGCCTATCAACCTACAATTTGAAGAGAACACATAGTCAATAATATAGACATTAGAATTTGGCTACAGATAATTATTCCATTCATATATATACCAAGGATAATTTCAATCACATTGCAGAGACGAAAACAACCCAAAATTTCAATCACATTGTAGAGACGAAAACAACCCAAAATCTGGACAAATTTGGAACAGTCAGAATCACTCAACAATGAACATTTCTCATATAAAACAATTAGCTCACACATAGGTGAACTATTGGATTTTTACCATTTACCAATCTATAGAGGGATATGAACTGCGGAGTACCCCAACTTGAACCACTATGAGAACAAATTTCAGTACTTGAACTGCAATGGTTAAAGTTTATAAGAGGGTGTAGACCTTCGAAGCCATGGTGAGAAATGTGTGCCTAATATGCTCACGGATGTATGAAAGCCGAGATTTTCCAGCTCAAAATTAAAAATCAAAATCATCAAGTCATTAGAGTTGAATTACTAACTATTAAGGAAAACCCTAATTGGAATTTAGTTGTAGTGAGCAACTCTAGCAAGCAGCAAGAGAGAGAGAGAGAGAGAGAGAGAGAAACAATAGTAACAAATATCATACATCGTGCTCAAGGCTTAATATTCTTTACCGACATGAAGACATTCGAGAGCGATCATTCCCTACTGTGGGTCTTTGAAATTCTTGTCTCTGAATACCCTTTAGGGAAAAAAAAACAACATCAGTTATTGAGTTAAATAAGGATGGATCGCATTCTGTTGGATGGAGTCTAAACCTTAGTTTGAATCAACGAATAAGAGAGAAAGTACCTTGTCATCATTCCCAGTTCTGTTTTCTAACTGAGAGAAGCTATTGCTCCGGGCAACAATGGATTCCTTCTCCCCACCATGATATGATAACCTGTCAAAGTAGCACACAACACAAGAACAATGAACTATAATATAAATATAGTATTCTGTTGTTTCCATTAAGGGGAGGGCGGGCAAAATAAAGTAATTTTTTTGTTTCTTCTTGTATAAAATAGACAAATAGCATGGAAAAGAAAAGTAGATAGGATAGTACCTTTTAGTTTGGATTTGGATGCTTTACATGCCAGTTGCATTGGCAAGAACAGGAGAGGACAAGTACAGTTGAAGCAACTATACTAGCAAATTAAAAAATCGACTAACAAACTATTGCAATAGTTCTTTACTTACATACCATATACTCTCTTATGGAGAGTATTTTGAAACGATTTGAGTATCGCGAATATTTGAAACCAACTGAATGTACAAATAGTATACTTGTAGTAGAAGTTAAAAAATGGGCAACAAATTTACTTTCAAACCAAGTATGGGGACACCATGGTGAAAAAAACAGACATAGGTATGAAGTCAAGAAGTACAAGCTAAATATACACATGGGATAAAGCAGAAGTTAATGTTCTTGGTCCTAAGTTCACTTGAGGTTTCAAGTTTTTTTTTCAGTCGGAAAAAATAGTTCCTTGATATTCTATTGAAAAAAAGGTAACCTTGTACATCATCAAACAACTGTCCATACCCCAATGGGTCAGACAGAACAGTAAATATTACATTACAATGTAGTTCAAAACAAAAATATAACTATACCCAAGATGTGAAAAAATACTACCAGCACCTGGTTATCAATACATGAAAATGTCCTCTCATAAGTGAGCATTATATACATCAGTCAGAGAAATGTCCATAAAGAACATAACAAGAGCCCATACACCTTATCCAAAGTAGGCAAGTAACTCTCAAAATACTTGTAACTGCTACTCAACATAACTAGAAATAACTCAAAAAAATCCATGAGATAAATATCTGAAATAGAATGAGCAAATTCTAAAAGAGATGGATTGAGACTTCCCCAATAAACTCATCATCATAAGATTCAGTAAGTAAGAGATGACCAGGAGCCATACACAAACCCTCCATGGAGAAGATTCCTACCCTCTTGTTATGTTCCATATATTAGACATGACTGAAATCCACCCAAGCGAATGAGGATATGAGTAATCTGGTGTTGTAGCACCAAGCCTCAAGGTTCACTATGTGAAGGGTGGATTCCCCCTTTTCCCAATTTATAATCACCAAGGAGTCACCAAAGATATGTAGGTAAGGCAGCCCAATATCTTTGGTGACCCGTAATGATGCCCAGAGTGCTAAAAGTTCTGCTCTAGTATTAGTACTACTCGCACATTCAAGCTTAAAAACTGTAAGGTCTCTACATGGCCCTTTAATTAAGATAACTTTGTACACTTACACATTTCAGTTTTTCATATATTCATTGTGTTGCAGCTACAACAATTCTCCCCAAATTTCTTAAATTTTGGGCCCCTCCTCATGATTTAGCGTTGTTTTCAATCGTTGGATCCTTTGAACCTTTTGGTCATGCTTTAATGTTGGATGATTTTAAAGGATTGACTCTCAGCCTGTTTTCGGAGGTTGCGTGTGTTTGAAATTGTTTGGGTCACCGATTGTGAGTTTGGTTTTGCTAATGGATCTTTGAAAGGCCGCTGTTTCGGAGGTGAAATGTATTTTAACCGCTGTTGATTTTTTAAACTGTCTGAACAATCAATTTTCTGTTAATCGGGTGTCATACTATGTTAAATCGATGGCTGTTGTTCATTTCCCTTCCGTCGTTGCGGCTCCCAAAGAAATTAAGCGCCCGATGTGTAAAGCGCTCTGCTCGCCGATGGGTGTCGGACCTCTAGTCGCATGTTTATAACCTTTTCGCTTTTGTCATTGCGGCTCCCAAAGCAATTAGCCACCCGAAGTGAAAAGCGCTCCGCCGCCAATGCAGGTCACTTGTTCGTAGTATTTTCCCTTCCTGCCATTGCGGCTATGTAGAGCAATTGGATTCCGATGTCAATATCTTCCGACTTCCGATTAAGAATTTCCATCCCGCGGGTCACGTGTCCATAACCTCTTTCTTTTCCACCGTTATGGCTGGGGTAGGGCTTTTAGCCTCCGATGCCAACGCTCTGAGCATCCGATGAGTTCTCGTTTCCTATCGTGGGTGTTTTCCTTCGAACCCATAGTTAGACGGGGTAGTGGTGCCAGGGTTTGTTAAGTCTTGTGGTAGTAACACAGTACATGGCATTCTTAATGCTTAGCTATTTTAGTTGATATGGTTTGAATGCGGTTCCAATGAATGATGCACGTCGTTTGATGGCAGGTGGTTTCCGGAGATTGGTCAAACTACTGCGGCGCTAAGGGAGACAGACCGTATGGTAGAGGTATATCTGAAACCAGCAAGATCGCAAGGAGGACAAGTGGAATAGAAGACAAATCAATAGCTACAAAGGCGTGGACCTGAAAAACCGATCAGTTACCAAATGGTTCTTGAGTGCATACAGAAAGATAGAGGAATGTGAAGCGTTTGGGGAACTGAAAGGTCGCACGCTTGTGGGAATCCCAGGGGTCAACTGTTTTAGCTTAAATATGTGAAAATTAGAACTTGAGGGGGGCTTTTTCCCTGGAAAAACTTGTAACTTAATGCTTGTAAGAGGAACTATTTCATTTTACAACCAGAGACTGCAAATTTTGCCTGTTGGAGGAAGTGTTGTGTGGAATATGTCAATGTGATTAAATGAGCAATGTTGAATGTGAACTATTTCGTTTTCAGCTATACCTCATTAGCTGTAAGAGCGTTCTAATTTATTGAGCCTATGTTCTTGTCTGAATGTTCTTCAGTACCTTTATGATGTCTTTTCCACTATGAGTAATGGAATTTTTAACTGTGGATGAGCTATCTTATCATACATACTTTTCTTCATGTTTATATGTTTGGTTATAAGAACAGCTATCTATGATTTGCCATAACACATGAACAGGGGTGCATTACTCATGAATGAATACCCAGCTCTCTAGAGATAGTTTAGTTAGTATTTATTTTCTTGCATGATTTGGATGCTTGTGAGTTCTAAGACGAGAGGTAAGAACCTGTGCATCAGATTGTGACTACTCTTTGCATCTTTATCACCCTACACTATTAATTAGGCACGTGCATATCATATTTAAGTTAAAAAATACAAAATACACGGTGGACCGGGACGCAATCGGTAAAACCCTTTGTTTTTGTTATTTTGACCTACGGTAGCCGGACCGCAAACCGAACGGATTCCCTACACCAAACAGTCACGGGCTAGTTGGGAACGTTGAATGGGGAGAATCCCTTGCTGTTGTTTCCTGTGAATTTCCAGGCCTCAACAGTTCTGGTGCTAGAAGGATGGTCGCTAGTGCATGGCTGGCCGAGGAAACCCATTTTCCCGAGATTATTCCACTGGTAACAGTTCTGAAAGCAGTGGACTTCATAATCCAATTCCGGAAGAAAGGAATAGAGAACATCTATATTCTGTTGGCAATGAAGTTGTTAATGACCTAAGAAGACACACTAGGGCATATGTAAAGAAGATTGGAGGATTGCCAATTATCCCTGAATTTCCCAGAAGAGAGTATAAAAAGAAAGATCGTCCTATAGTAGAAGACTCAGTGCTGGTTGGAGACTGGGAAGAACTTGTAGAAATAGCCTTACAGGAAGTTCTACTACCTTTGAATCAAGAAGGCCCAGATACCCCTCACACTTCTCCTACTCACACTCCTGTTGGATCACCTCCTCACTCTCCACCTAGACTCATGGCAGGAGTAAATGCTAATCCACCACCCAACCCACCAAATCCACCACCTGCCTGGAGAGCCAGATCACCTTTAAATCTAACGCTTTCGCTACATGATTTACCTCAATCCTTTGAAAATATGTTGCCCAATTTTGACCCAAATGAGAAGATACTAGTAGATGATCACCTGCAAAGTTTTTACTTGGCGATAGAAGGGTTGAGGGCTGGGGAGTATGAGGATGTAGTTTGCAGACTATTTCCGCATACCCTTAAAGGAGCTGCAGCATCATGGTATTTTGGGTTGCCTGCTAACTCTATCCATGATTGGGATACCTTCGAGAGAATTTTTAGAAGTAAGTATGCGATTCAAAAGACTCATGTAGCCCTCATGAAAGGACTATGCACCTTGAAGAAAGAGAGAAAGGAGAAGGTGCACAGTTTTACTCAAAGATTTATAGCATACCTCAAGAATTTTTCTGACACTGACAAACCTTCGGACAAGGTCTTGATTGAATATTATACCTCAGCTTTAGGCCCTGATTTGGCCATGTTTTCCAAAGGTAGGGCCAAGCCTACTTTGACGGAAACCTATGAAGAGGCGGAAATAGTGGAAGCTGAAAGAGAAAGTATTGAAGATTATCCCGAACAGTTAGGAGAGAAAGGTGGGGGAAGGAAAGCCTTATTTTTTACTAAGCCTAAGGAAGAGAAATCACCAGATTATGAAAGTATGGCCAAAATGATGCATAAGCTTTCTAATAAAATCATAGACTTGGAGAAAGAAAAGGAAGCACAAAATTTTCTATAAGCCCTATTATAAGAAAAGAGAGGATGACAATCAGTCTCAACCTCCTCCACACAATTCTGCATCTATGAATTTAACAGAGGTAGGCATGGACAATTTTTGCACTTTTCACCAACAACCACACTCTGAAAACAATTGTCCTCAATGGATAAACTCGGTGACGTTGGTCATGAATCAACTGTTGGATTCTAAATTAACAGAAGAGGGAGATGAAGAAAGAAAAGAGAATACTACTTCAACGAAAGAACAAGAAGAGGAAACCATGGTTTTGTGGGATTCTGTTTCATTATTTGATGCTGAAGAGAAAAAGAATCAGGGGTACAAGGGCGTCATGGAAACCAATGTAGCAACAAGAAGCCAAGGGTCAGTTAAAGAAGACAGTCTCATACTCCCAAAGATTAAGAGGCTTCAGCGAAATGTTAATAAATTTCAAAATAAATCCTTAGCTGATAAAATTCTAGAATTCACTATTACCAGCCAAGATCCTAAGCAGAATAATATGTTGGCCAAGCCAAATGAAGAAAAGATGAATGCTGATAAACCTCATCCCATTGAACAGCAGATGGATTATGACGTCGTGGAGGATTTAAAGAAGATAAAAGTGAATGTTTCACTATTCGAAATGTGTAAAGTGCCGCAGCAAAAGGAAAGACTATTGAAAGCACTTGAAGCATTGGATGAGAGGTTTCCCATTGACAATCGGCCTGCAGAAGAAGAAGAAATCGGAGAAACCAGCATTGGAGGTAAGTCTAAGAGCAAACAACCACCTTTCCTCCTCACTTTTGAAATTTTCAATCACAACGTACATAATTGTCTGGTAGACTCAGGGGCGTCTGTTAATGTCATGCCAATATCAGGCTGTAAAAAGATAAATGGGAAGCCTAAGCCATCCATGTGGAGGGTTGTTCAGTTGGACAGGATGGATGTAAAGGTAATTGGTGAGATGGAGGATGTCCTAGTCCATTTGGAATCAAATGATAAAGTGTGCCAAGTCATTAATATTGTGGTGGCTGATATACCAGACGTGTATGGTCTTGTCCTGAGCAGAGATTGGTCAGCCAAACTAAATGGATATTTTGCTTCTGATTGGTCACATCTATGGCTGCCGTATAAAGGAAGTCTGAATCAAATTAAGATTTTGAGGGAGCCTCACATGAAATACAACATTACTCAACTCGACGAGAAGAATGAACCAGTGGGTTCTGTGTTGGGAAATTATTTTATTGAGTTGGAACCAGGAAATTACCAGGCAGAAGAGGCCGGCAACACATTAGACACCCAGCCTGATCTCCTTCGATTTTCATAGGCTGATGAAATCAATTGTAACATAGTAAACTTAGCGGTAGGAATAGATTCTCATGTAGTAGTTAGCGATTTTTGGACTTTGTTTTTTGATGGCTCTAAGACGTTAGAAGGATTAGGGGCCGGCTGTGTCCTGATCGACCCCGAGAATAATAAACATTTCCTTTCCTGTAGATTATATTTTGAATGTACGAATAATACAGTTGAGTATGAAGCGCTGGTGCAGGGCTTAAGGAAAGCGATTGAATTAAAGGTAAGTAATCTAAAAGTTTTTGGAGACTCTGAAATTATTGTGAAACAAATCCAGAATCAAATACATTATGTTTCCCCTCACTTGAAGGCTTACCAAAATGAGGTATGGGACCTACTTAAATGTCTTAATGCATTCAATATTATCTCAATTCCAAGACTTAAAAATGCAGCAACTGACCTGTTGGCCACATCAGCCGCTAGGCTGGTACCTACTAATAATCGATGCTCTGTTGAATTACTTTTCAGGCCCTCAATACCTGATATGATTACCAACCTACAAGTGTTCGATGATGACCAAAAGATTATAGAATGTTTAACAAATGACGAGGTATTTAAAGGAGCAATTATAGATGATGAAGAACATCAGACCGAGCTGAAGTATGATAATTTCATCTTTAAAGGAGTCAGAACGTTAGAAAGAATGTTCGATTTAAATGAGAAGTTCAGAAGACTGGCCAACGTGAAGACTCACAGCTCATCTCTACAGTTCGAGCTGATAAATTTAGGGACTGAGACGAATACTAAATTTGTGAATCTTGGCAAATGTTGTTCACCAGCAGAAAGAGATAAGTTCGTTAGTCTGTTTAAACAATATAAATATGTTTTCTCCTGGACATACGAAGATTTGAAAACATACGACACCAGCATCATCAAGCATGTTGTCCCCATCAAAGCCGGCGTCAAGCCGTATCAGCAACCTTTAAGAAAAATGCATCCAAAATTGGAACCGTTGATTCAGAGTGAAGTGAAGAAATTATTGGATGATAGAATCATTTTTAAGGTCAGACACTCTGAGTGGGTATCAAATCTGGTACTAGTGAAAAAAAAATATGGATAAATCAGACTATGTGTGGATTTCAGAAATTTAAACTGCACTTCAGATAAAGATAACTATCATGTGCCACCCATGGAGCAATTACTACAAATGGTCTCAGGTTCTGAACTATTTTCGTTATTAGACGGTTTCTCTGGCTACAATCAAGTATTGGTAGCCGAAGAAGACAGATTGAAGACAACGTTCAGGACCAAATGGGGAACCTTTTCCTACAGAAGGATGCCCTTTGGGATTATAAATGTTGGAGCAACATTTCAGAGGGCTATGGACATAGATTTCCACGGATTGATTGGCCATAGTGCTGTAGTGTACCTTGATGATATTACGATATTCTCAAAGAAGAGAGAAGACCATGTGTTTCATTTAAGGAGGATTTTTGAACGTTGTCGAAAATATGGCATCTCGCTCAATCCCAAAAAGTGTGTGTTCACTGTCATGGAGGGCAAATTGATGGGTCATATAGTTTCAAAGAAAGGAATCTCTATAGATCCAGAAATAATTAAGGGCATTGAACAGATCCCGTTACCCCATAATAAAAAAGGGATGCAATCATTTATGGGAACTATAAACTTTGTGCGAAGATTTGTGCCTGATTTCACTCAGATTGTCAAGCCACTGCAGCAGATGGTGAAGCAAAATGCACAATTCAAATGGAATGAGATTGAGAAGAATGCATTCAGCAAAATTAAAACTGCTGTTGCACACGCACCCTCCCTGAAAAGCCCATATTTCGATAAAGACTTTATTCTTTATACCTTTGCATCCGATGATTCGCTAGCAGCTGTGCTTACACAAAAGGAATATGGAGGGGATGAATTCCCAATATCTTTCATGAGCATTGGTCTACAAGGGGCCGAATTAAATTACCCAGCCATTGATAAACAAGCTTACGCAGTATTTAAAGTAGTAAAGCAATTCAAGCCTTATATTTTAAAAAATCGAACCAAGGTGATCGTCCCCTACCCAGCTGTAAGGTCCCTTCTTGTACAAAAGGAGTTAGGAGAAAGAAGGGGCAACTGGGTAATAGCTCTTTAAGAGTACGACCTTGAATTCAAGCCAGCCCCTATAGTTAAAGGACAAGGGTTGTGCAAATTGATGACTAAAAATGGAAAAAATGAAGAACACAACTGGGAGGATGAAGCTGAATTACATGTAATGGAGGTATGTCCATTGTTTACAGCTCCTGAGTCTTGGTATAGAGACCTCGTGCATTACCTGCAGGCAGGGCTGTTGCCAGAACATTGGAATTCTAAGCAAAGAATAGCGCTGCATCTTAAATCAGCTTCCTATCAAATTGTTGAAGGAGTATTATTCAGAAAAAATTATGACGGAGTTCTTCTGAGATGCTTAGAGAAAGAAGATGTGGAAAAAGTAATGACAGATTTGCATGACGGGCCTATTGGGGGACATTATTCAGGGGATACTACAGCCCACAAAATCCTCAAAGCCGGTTACTATTGGCCTATGCTCTTCAAAGATGCGCACACACATGTCAGGAAGTGTGATATTTACCAAAGGTGTAGTGGAAGACAACCTAAAGCAGTAGCACCCCTAAAGCCTGTGATGATCACGGAGCCATTTGAGCAATGGGGGTTGGATATCATTGGAGAAATAAAACCAAATTCCTCCCTACAACACAAGTACATTCTGACTACGATCGATTATTTCACTTGCTGGGTCGAAGCAGTCCTGCTGCACAAAATAAATCAAGATGAGGTCATCAGCTTCCTGCAGGACCACATCATGACCAGGTTTGGAGTTCCAGTTTCGTTAATTTTTTATAATGCTACGTACTTAGTCATCAATTAAATTAACTTCTTTTGCTCATGATAAAGGGATAAAATTGCATTATTCTGCTAATTACTATCCACAAGGAAATGGCATGGCTGAATCCACTAACAAAAATATGATTAGAATTTTAAAGAAGACTGTGATAGAAAACCAGAGGAGCTGGCACTCAGCGCTACCAAATGCCCTTTGGGCCGATAGAGTCACCCCCAAGTCTACGATAGGAGTGTCACCATATACCCTTGTGTATGGTAAAGAAGCCATTCTTCCCCCCAATATCATGCTATCATCCTCCATGATAGCTCAAGAGTCCAGAGGGTCGGAGAATGAAGTTTTGCAGATGAGGATATGCAATCTTCTGAAAGCAGAAGAGGCTAGATATAAAGCTAGAGAACGCTTCAAGAAACAACAGGAGTTAATAAAAAGATGGTTTGATAAACATAAATCTAGAACAAAAGACTTTGAAGTGGGAGACTTAGTCCTCAAATGGGATCACCCCCATGATGAGAAAGGAAAGCATACTAAATTTCAGCAGTTGTGGGTAGGCTCTTTTCAGATTGCGGAAAAGCTTGGCCCTTCTACTTATAAATTGCAAGATCTACAGGGGTGGGAAGAGAACTTACCAGTAAATGGTTTGGTTCTCAAGCCTTATTTTTCTTGAGTTTCTTTGAGTTCTTCTGTCTTGTATATAAATAATCTATTTGGTTGTCTTTTGAGTCATGTTTTTCAGTTGTTTTAGTTCAATAAAGGGAACGACCCTACGGTTGCATGGGGAACATAAAAATTTTGGGAATGATAATCATTTTTGGGTATCAGACTATGTGTTGTTATTTGTCTAAAAGAACTTCTTCCAGTTTAGCAGTTTTCTCGAATAGCTCTGTGTGCATCGAAGTCTTGCTTAACCCTTGTGAAATAAATCGGATTCAAAGAGTCTGGAATACTATGTTGAGGCTCCATCCACGTCACACTTAAAATGTTATAAGGGGCGACAGCGGAGGACCCATGGAAAGGAGCAAGGTGAACAGTATATTAAATATAAATGATCCCATGCCAAGAAACAAATGCCAAAAGGCAAATAAGAGTCAAAAACTCCTATGAAAGCATCATACATCAAAGAAAATGTTGAATCATAAGTACTAAATTGCCAAAAGTTCCTCTCCGTCCGTGAGCTGAAACATGAAGTACACTGCTCACACAAAAGGACACTATGGGATAGAGGAGCTTGAATTAAAATTCAGAAAGAAAGGCATGCAGGAGGACTCATATGAAAAGGGACAAAAGTCCAAAAGCACAAAAAGTGCTAAAGTGGCATGGGAATGAGGAACAAATGAATATTTTTGTTTACTATATGCTACAATCCTGTGGTGTCCAAGCTATCAGCTACCTGAAGAAAAAAGTAATAATGAAACTCATCCTCTGGCCTCGACATAGTTATCTGGACTTGAAAATCTTGTTTTCCACTCTCCCAAATTGGACTATCATTAATGATTAAAGGTACACACTTCTGTCATTTGAGAAATCCAGATAGATGGAAGAATTCAATAGATGCATTCATTGTTAAATAGTCTGTCACTCAAAGAATAATCGCCCAGAGATCTAGGTTCACCAAGTAATCGCCAATTGTTGCAACTGCAACAATTTTCCCCAAATTTCTTAAATTTTGGGCCCCTCCTCATGATTTAGCATTGTTTTCAATCGTTGGATCCTTTGAACCTTTTGGTCATGCTTTAATGTTGGATGATTTTAAAGGATTGACTCTCGGCCTGTTTTCAGAGGTTGCGTGTGTTTGAAATTGTTTGGGTCGCCGATTGTGAGTTTGGTTTTGCTGATGGATCTTTGAAAGGCGGTTGTTTCGGAGGTGAAATGTATTTTAAACCTGTTGATTTTTTAAACTGTCTGAACAATCAATTTTTTGTTAATCGGGCATCATACTATGTTAAATCGGCGGCTGCTGTTCATTTCCCTTCTGCCGTTGTGGCTCCCAAAGCAATCAAGTGCGCGATGTGTAAAGCGCTCCACTTGCCGATGGGTGTCCGCCCTCTAGTTGCATGTTTATAACCTTTTCGCTTCCGCCGTTGTGGTTCCCAAAGCAATTAGCCACCCGAAGTGAAAAGCGCTCCGCCGCTAATGCAGGTTGCTTGTCCATAGTCTTTTCCCTTCCCGCCGTTGCGGCTGTGTAGAGCAATTGGCATCCGATGTCAATATCTTTTGACTTTCGATTAAGAATTTCCAGCTCATGGGTCGCGTGTCTGTAACCTCTTTATTTTCCATCGTTGCGGCTGGGGCAGGGATTTTAGCCTCTGATGCCAGCGCTCTGAGCGTCCGATGAGTTCTCGTTTCCTGTCGTGGGTGTTTTCCTTCGAACCCATAGTTAGATGGGGTAGTGGTGCCAGCATTTGTTAAGTCTTGTGGTAGTAACGTAGTACATGGGCTTCTTAATGCTTAGCCATTTTAGTTGATATGGTTTGAATGCGGTTCCAATGAATGATGCACGTCATTTGATGGCAGGTGGTTTCCAGAGATTGGTCAAACTACTACGGCGCTAAGGGAGATGGACTGTTTGGTACAGGTATAGTTGAAACAAGCAGGATTGCAAGGAGGACAAGTGGAATAGAAGACAAAGCAGTAGCTACAAAGGCGCAGACCTGAAAAACCGATCAGTTACCAAATGGTTCATGAGTGCATACAGAAAGATAGAGGAATGTGAAGCATTTGGGGAACTGAAAGGTCGCACGCTTGTGGGAAGCCCAGGGGTCAACTGTTTTAGCTTAAATATGTGAAAATTAGAACTTGCGGGGGGATTTTTCCCTGGAAAAACTTGTAACTTAATGCTTGTAAGAGGAACTATTTCATTTTACAACCAGAGACTGCAAATTTTTCCTGTTGGAGGAAGTGCTGTGTGGAATATGTCAATGTGATTAAATGAGCAATGTTGAATGTGAACTATTTCGTTTTCAGCTGTACCTCATTAGCTGTAAGAGCGTTCTAATTTCTTGAGCCTATGTTCTTGTCTGAATGTTCTTCAGTACCTTTATGACGTCTTTTCCAGTATGAGTAATGGAATTTTTAATTATGGATGAGCTATCTTATCATACATACTTTTCTTCATGTTTATATGTTTGGTTATAAGAACAGCTATCTATGATTTTCCATAACACATGAACAGGGGTGCATTACTCATGAATGAATACCCAGCTCTCTAGAGATAGTTTAGTTAGTATTTATTTTCTTGCATGATTTGGATGCTTGTGAGTTCTAAGACGAGAGGTAAGAACCTGCGCATCACATTGTGACTACTCTTTGCATCTTTATCACCTTGCACTATTAATTAGGCACGTGCATATCATATTTAAGTCAAAAAATACAAAATACATGGTGGACCGGGCCGCAACCGGTAAAACCCTTTGTTTTTGTTACTTTGACCTACGGTAGCTGGACCGCAAATCGGACGGATTCGCTACACCAAACAGTCACAGGCTAGTTGGGAACGTTGACTGGGGGGAATCCCTTGCTGTTGTTGCCTGCGAATTTCCAGGCCTCAACGCATTGCTTCATGGGAATAATTTTTTAATTCCATGCATAAGAAAGTTATTTTCTTTGTGAAATGTGCCAAAACAATCCTCAATAACTACTTTAGATTTGCATCATAACTTCATACCAAATCTACCCTTCAACAAACTTTCAAATATGCCTACTGAAGACAAGGCTCTTCTTTGCAAAAAAGTGTCACATTTTTTCCTTACATTCCTCTCTAAGAGCACCTTGAGAATTCACAAGAAAGTGTTTTATGTCAGATATGTAAGTTTTTTGCATAAATTTTGAACCCTTGTGTGTGAAGAGACTGTTGACCAAGTTACTCTTATCTCATCCTACTTAGACAAGAGCTACCTCCTTCCAAACAGATAACTCAAAATAAAATACCATGAACAAGTGATCTACAATATCTAAATCATGCTTGCAATGTATGCATTTCTTAGCATGTCTAGTTTCTTTTATGTATGTTATCCTAGGTTAACAGCTTCTTGGCTATTTATAACCATAAAATAATCTTTATTTTTAAAGGAAATGTTGATTTCTAGACCGCTCTCCCGAAATAGACTCTATATGAAAGAAGGAATTCTTCAATGCTTGTAGCATAACCCAACTTGATAGTGTATACCCTTGTTCCACTATTCTTGGACCACTTGAGTTGATTGTATTCTTCTAAAAGTTTAATAGCACTATGGTTAACAATATATACAACATGTATACTAAAATATATACAAAATGTTTCAATTATTTAGCCAAATGACCTTGTAAGTTTACATCAAATTCCTATCACAATATATGTACATTATATACAACCTTTATGTGTTGAAAAGTGTGGGAGAGGATAATGGAATTCTTATTCATTGTAGTGGATAGGTAATGAGGGAGAAGCGATGATGCAATGGATGAAGAATAAATAAGAGTTGATAGCAATGGGATAAGGTTAGGAATACATAATAGAGGTTAAGAGGAGTTGGTAGGGTCACTTAGTAATGTTTACTGTGTATGTAGGAATAAACAAAACCAACTATAAATAAAAGGATCCAACATACTAGGTAACAAAGATTAAATGAAAGGTTCAACATATTCCATTTACCACCATCCATAAAAGTCAAAGGATCAAACATTGTTAAAAATAAACTTTGAATATATTATATTTTAAGAATAATAACAGACATAACAGTTTTCCATGAAAACCAACATTATTAATTGTTACATAAAGCTCCAAGCTCCAAATAGTTTACATGAAAGTAGTGCCAACAAGAAGTGGCATCGGTCAAAATGTCAGAACAAGTTATGCATGCATTCATTTTAAGTAAATGCTTCCTTTTGTAAACATTTGTTAGAGAAAACTGTGCCTTTAATTCCTAGCCTCTACTACTTCAAAAACTAGAATAAATTGAAATCTACAACAAAACCATAATAAATAGGAAACCCATGACAATATTATCGCAAACAAGGAAATGGGTACATGTTGCAAAAATGAATATCATTCCTAAGTTGAACTATGGAAAAGTGAATAAATTTGAACGCTTTGAATAAAGAATAAAGTAGTAATAGTAAAAAACTCACAAACTGATACAAATTTATTACCAAGAGTCTCAGCTCAAGTTAAGCAACGACTAATAACATGATATAACACCCACTGGAAAAACTTATCCAAGAGACATGGGAGATGCATCATTATTAAAGAACTTAGTGAAAACATAAAAATTGAAAATATAGACAGGGCAGCAAACAAAGGTGTTGAAGCATATGGACAACCGAGTGGTGTTACTAAAGAAGGGAAACCCCAATCTATCAAAGATTGCCCTTTTAAAGTGATTCCAATAGATGTTTATGTGCAGAAGGAAAATGCAAAAATCCGTAATGTTCAACAACAAAATATTTTTCGGTACTCAAGCCCATGTAGCATAATCATGAATGGCAAGAACCTGTCAATGCCTTTTAATGAGAACTCCCTTTAGATGGTCATAAACATTGACATGATCGGGACTATCCAACTTGCACCATTTTTCACCTAAGATTAAAATTAGAATGATGTAATTATTCATTGAACAAAGCTACCAACTTTTCAAATTGCACTCAGAGGTATGCTACTACTCTTGATGCATTTGGACCTAATGTAAGATTGTCAATGCAAGGCAGAAATTCTATAAAGAAAAAGAAAAGTCAGGAATGTTGATAACTTAAATGCCTTTCATTGAGAACACTCTTTAGATGCCATCAACATTGGCCTGCTCAACACTATCCGGCTCGAGCTGTTATTTTCACTGAAGGTTGGAAATCAGAACGATATAATTATTCAATGAACAGAGTCATCAAATTTATGGATTGCACTTTGAGGTCTGTTGGTGCGACTGATGCAGCTGGCCCTAATGTGAGTCTACTATGAGTTTGTCACCACAAGGAAAGAATTATATGGAGAAAGAGCAAAGTCAGGAAGCTTCATAAAGAAAACAAAGGTTGAGCATATCTCTCCACATAATATATGGAAGACAGATGAAACCAACAAAAATATGCTAGTTTCTAATACCAAGCAATTGGCATCCCAGATCCAACATCAGCCTAGAAAATAAAATGAGTGAAGTAATAGTTTGATGAAGTATGAGACAACTTCAATTTGCTATGATTAAAATTGGATGGTGCTATCCTTTTTAGAGTATAATTTACCTTATCTTTATTTTGTTTACATTAATTTCCATTTCACAATGACTGCAAATTTTGTTGGACTGGTACACGTATTACATAGTTTCAACCAACAAACTTTAAAATTATCATAAAATTTTTTTGGTAAGAATTCTCTTTTCATGGACGTCTGAACTCCATATTTTTTTATATAACTGTAATTTTGTGCCATACTTTAATCTCACAATTTATACACAGGGCAATGATATAAACTCTAACTCTTCCTAATTTTTTTAGCCATTAATGGTACCAAACTTTTGGTACATGATTGTGTTGAGGCATAGTTTCCATTTGAACAAAATTAACTTTTAAACTACTTCTATTCAAAGGGCCATTGTTACCCTACTTTGTGTCTCGCTTGATCTTTTGTATTCTTATCTTAGAAGCCCATTTTCTCACAAAAGCAAGCCACCCCTCTTGTTTGCTTATTAATGATTTTAAAAGCCAACTTTAACTTCAACGAAAGGCCTAGTTTTTCAGCATCTCTTATACCTTAAGCTCACCAAGCAACTATAGCAGCCCAGAACATAGGAAGGACCTTCACAAGAACCAAAGCAAGTTGCTCTTATGTAAAGTACTTTTTATTTCATTCTGGTCTTATGTAAAGTACTTTCTACTTCATACTGGTATTTGGATTGGAAACGTTGAAAAAACACTTTTTCTTCATGACTCAAAGTGAACTATAGAGTGCATATTGAATCTAACCAACGCTAGAGTCACTTCATGTTTCCTTAAAGCTAAGTGAGGATTGTAAACTGAAGGGAAAAATGAATACTATAAGCTGAAACCATTATGAGTGAGAAACCCTAAATGTATTCATAATGTGGTATGTTCTCTGGTACTAATGTGCTGCAACACATGACTAAGTTGTTCAGAACACTAAAGGAGCCAGGGTTACCTTCTGAGTTCATTTATCTCACAACATCAACCATTAAACCAAAACCAAGGTGCTTTCTAAAGCTGTTGCTCTGACCTCTCCAAAAATCATCGGGAGGGCTCTTTCTATAGGACGGGCTCTTTCACAGGACGGGCTCTCCATAAATCACCTCATGGCACTCCAAAATCGCTGGAAAACTGCGGTTCTGACCAACTCAAGAGTCATGGCTCTCCAAAAATCGTCGGACTATAGAATAAAGAAAAATGTGAAGCTACTTAAACTAGTGGACAATACAGAAAACCTATGAACAATGGGCATCCCATGAGAAGACACGCGTAAAAACCTATGGACAATGCTCAACCCATGAGAAGACACGCATAAAAGCACCACAGGAAAGAGGGACGACGACATCTACAATGGTTTAGAACAAAACTTCAGAGAAAAACGCCTAACGATGTTCCACTGAAGTCTATGATTTGATTTAATTGAAGATGCAAGTGCAAAGTCTAAAATATGTTAAATTCTATGTTTTAGTACAGTTTTCTATATTTCATCTTATTCTTTACTTTGCATGTGGAATCATCCATCTCTCCTATTACATTTCATTACTTATGACTTAATGCTTTATCCAAAACAATTTAGAAAATTAATTTCATATTTACTGGAGTTTGGTGAAGCGAAAAATCCAAAGGGGACACAATTTTAGTTTTTCTTTTAGATTGTTTTATGATTTTTGAAAGTTTTAGAGACCCTCAAAACCTCTAGGACATGAAAAACTATATTTGAAACTTTAACTTATAAAACTATGCCAAACATCAAATTTTTGTAGAATTTCTACTTAAAACTTATTTTTGCACCCTCTTGGATAGGCAACCTGCCTTACTCATTTATCATTTATCCTCAACATGCCAGAACTCTTTGGACATTGATTTGATTCATATGAAAGTGATAACATAACTTTAAGGTCTCTAGACTGGAATGACTTTAGAATCCATTAATTAAAAAGGGAAAATGACTTGCAGAGTGCACTCTGCACTCAATGGATTCTAAAGTCCCCAAATAAAAAAAGGCTTCCTCCTCCTGTGAAAAATTCCGGTTCCCTCAGGCAATTTATAAATACTATTCACAACTTGTGTTACAAGCATTTCCAGATAAAAAGTTTTCGTTGTGTGTCAAAATGCTGGTTGACTTAAGGAATCTACAAAAACCCCATGAAATACTTTCACCTTTTCATTTTTTCTCCATAGGTTATTATTTTATTTTATTCCTATTAAGAAAATCTTCAAAAGCTTATTACATATGCAATTTCCCTCTCAACTTTAAATAACTATGCACCCAGAGAATACAGGGGCACTCCATTGGTCTGGTGTCTATGTGCATATATTTATGTGCATTATAAAAGGTTCACTAAATCTAAAAGATGTATTCCACGCATTGAACATAGACATTCATCTGCTTATAGATTTGATGGGCAGGGCAATTTATTTAACAAGGATTGGGATCTGAGAGAAGGGGAGGGCGGGGAATTTTGTTGGTACCATGTTGAGCCGTCGAGATCTAATCAGAGACTGGCAGTGGCCGCACAATACTTGATTGTTGTTCTTTGCCCACCTCTGAAGCTTCAAGATATCCTGTCTCTCGTGAGAAGTGGGCCCTTCTGTGGGAATGTAGATGGTGCTCTTGTGTTTAGGGTAAATTCCCCAAGCCCCACTGTTAGCAAATTCACCCAAAGGCTTGCTACCAGGATCAGCAAGAATACTGTGATTACAGTGTCTCTGGGTAAGGTGCCAAGGCTAGGATTTTCTCTGACGGGCCAGTCTCTGCTTTCTTAGATCCCCAGTGTGGAGATTCCTTCATCCTAGACCCACTATGGGGGAAAGGAGGAGAACAAATTAAAACATACCACAGAGCCCAATGGAATTGTCATCAGAGAGCATGTGTTGGAGTTTCTATGGTCTCCAATCTCCTTGTGCACATTGTGGACACCCATGTTGATCATCTGCAGGATATACTAACCAGGTTTGAGATGGAGTTGGATACAATAGAGCTTGAATTGGATAAAGGTAAGCAACTCTAACATCTTTGCTCTCTTTGTTCTACTTTTTATACCACCAGTGATTTTTAAGTTCATTTTTTCATAATGAACAATTCTCAATTTTAATGCCTGGTAACCAAAGTGACATTGATACAGTTTCTTCTCATAGCAAAAGTCGGGATTCATTTCAGGAAATTGCTTCTCGCCCCTTTCTTTCAAACAAATTTTAATCCTTTATCCATTTTGGTTTCCTTAAATACAATTTTTTCTTGATTGCAGAATCCTATATTTTCCATTTCTTAGTTGCCTGTAATCTCTAGAATATTTTGGATTTTTACTGTTAAATTGTAAATTCCACCTTAAGAACCAAGTATATTCTAGATTGTAATTCTTGCTTTTATCAAGCTTTTCTAGCTATAAGGGATTGGGTAAATAACTGAGGTAATTGCTGCAAAAGCTGTTTTCTGAGAAACAACTACTTTGAGAATTTTGAAAGAGTGGTTCTATGTAAAAGCCTCCCTTGGGTAAATAGCTGGGGGTAATTGTTGCAAAAGCTGTTTTCTGAGAATAAACAATATTGGGAATTATGAAAGCGGTTCCATGTAAAAACAAACCCATCTTGTAGTTTTGAGACATTGCCCTATTATTTGGTTTGTAAGAGATACCAGTACTAGTAGATTAGAATTTAGCTGAAGTCGTCTAACAAATGCCTTGGTATCAGCTAATTTTGACAGAAATTCTAGAAAACAAACAATTTTTAAAAAATGAAATTGATTATGTCAGGTTCATTTATCACATACTCCAATTGCATTACGATTTTGAAGATATTATAACTCGATACAGTTGAATATTTGAGTACAATTCTTAGTGTTGTTCAACAATAACTAGAATAAATCTAAACAAATGATAAAAATAAAATCCTAAACAATATTCAGCATTAAAATCAGCACAACTAATAAATTACGGTGCAAGCATCATTGGGAATACTATTCGGTCAGATACTCCTTCTTTTTAGTCTGGAAAGAAAGGGCAAAATAGGGCTGATAAAGAAATGACCAATCCAAGTTTTGGACCCTGCGCCTATAAAGGATGTCTAAAGTCAAAAGTGAAAAGGTCTAAATTCAATTCATTCATTCTTCCGACTAAAGGTTAATAGCAATGGTATACTGACCCCATTCGATCTAATAAATTCTGGTAGTAGTTCCTAGGGAAGTTCTAAGGATTCTGGAGTGGCCATACCTGGCCCTAAAGTACAAGTGTCCCAGTTGTTTTGGTTTTAACCACAGCTTCCTTTCCCTTACTAGACTTAGCCCGTGGAGTTTATCTGAAAGTAGGTCCTGAGGTTAATGGTGGTGGAACATTCGCACGCAGTCACCAATTAGGAGTAGTAATTTCTAAGATGGGTCGTAGCAGTTGGGGGTAGGTTTTCCAACGGATGGAAGGATAAGATAAGCAGGTGCTATTCAACAGAAGGAGGTTCATCGTTTCTTTATTGAATCCGTTATGTTCTACAAGAGGGCTGTGTTCCCTCATCCACCCAATTAACATCATATATAATTTACCAAACCACAGAACACTGTAAGTGAATGGAAAAATGAAAATACACAACAAATTTGCAATAGAAATGAAATTGCACAGAATGAAATCCAGGAGCAGTGGGAAAACAAATTACGTGTGCTTCTTTCCTCTTCTTTGGCTCTTTGAATCAGAATCCCTGCAAAGGTATTCCTAGAAACAATGCAACTTCTCTGTGCAATCCCAAATAGTGCAAATCCTTTAAAACCACAAACTAAATGTGACCAGTAAACACCATTTATGCAGGAGGGAGGGGCGGTCGCCATGACAAGATGTTCAACCACCTCCTCCATGAATAGCAAGCTATATATGGGGTTTAATAAATGCAGAATAAATGCCAAACCGAGAAAACTGAGAAAAAATATAGGATCCATCCTCTGATCATCTGACAAACCCTAGAGTCACTTCACATTTCAAACGGGCTCTTTCATAGGATGGTCTCTCTAGAAATCGCCTCACAGCACTCCAGAATCATCGGACAACTATAGTTCTAACCAACTCAAGAGTCACACCTCTCCAAAAATCATTGGACTATAGAAGAAAGAAAAACGTGAAGCTGCATAAACCGGTGTAAAATACAGAAAACCTATGAACAATGCGCAACAGAAGAGAAGACACGCAAAACCTATGAACAATGCTCAGCCCAGGCGAAGACACCATGCAAAGAGGTGGAAAACACGCAAAAAGGAACACTGAAACTTGTAGGGTGAATACCCATAGTACTTCAAAATGCCCATAGTTTATTGGGAAATGGGAGGACAGAACAAGGCACCAATCGAAAAACTTAATCAATTAAGAACTCGGGGATGGGGGTTAAGTGGAAGGTCCCACCATCAATGCTGTCACTTGTGGAGGAGCCCGGACTGGCGCTCCTCCACCTAAAACAACATGACAGAACTGATCTTCCCACCCCTTGTGACGAACTGCTCGTGCCATAATTTCATCACCAACCAAAGGGAAACCAAATGTGATGGAGAAAACAGATTTAGGCTTGCTGGGCTACATCTATTTATCCAGCATCCATAGCGTGGATAAAGAAGCAATAGCCCCTCCCATGGACTGACCAGTAAACACCATGGTCTTGCCCCTTTCATATTCCAGGCAGGTTTGCAATAACAATGAAATACGAAATGAGGAGGATGATAATTCATGAGTAACGATCTGTGTGTGCTTGTCTGTAGCGAGGTTTATGTGTAACTATGCACCAAATTTCACTTTGCATTGAGTGCATGGACAATTAGTAAGATTCAATGAAAAAAGCATTTGATATACACCTAGAGATCCAAAGCTCAAACATACTTTCAACTTCAAACTTCACACACATCATAAAATGGTCAAGCTTCTCAAATAATGAACTTGGAGAAACTTTAGCCTTGCATATCAGATCTTTGAAGTGTCTTAAGAAAAACTAATGTTTGTGTTTGTGTGCATTTATTATCAGTTTCTACAAGGTTGAGCATATTATAGCTTTTCACAAGAACTACTCTGGTACAAGGGCATGGACGTTTGTGGATTTCTGAGCACAAAATCCCCATGGAACTAAACCTGGGCTTGGTAGACTCACCCTGGCGTAATCCTAAACCACGGTCTAATTAATAGATTCAACCTATTCATTATCCTCTGAAGTATTTTAATTTCTATAAAGATCACATAAATTGACCTACTTTAATGCAAACATTTTAATGTGGGACCAATCAAATTCAACTATGAATGTCAGTTAATACACAGTCCAAGTTCCTTTCATGGTCGAACAGTGCTGCTAAGCCTCTCTTATTGAATTTTGCGACATAGAAAGTTAAGAAAAACAAAAAATGACTATATCTATTGAAACTTGGATTATAGCATGGTCGTTTGTATAGGTACAGAAGCCCCTACAATTGAACCTAGGCCTGGTAGACTCTCACTGACATACTTCTAAACCACAGCCCAGCAACAGATTGAGCCTATTTATTATCCTCTAAGGATTTTAAATTCTTAGGATGTCAAACATTTATGCCTATGAACATGGAATAAAGGTAACATAAATTGACTTGCTTTAAGGTAAAAATTTTGATGTGTATCTGGGCATAATTCTTCACAACCCAAGTTTCTTTCATGATGGAACTGCGCTGTTAGAGATTTTGACCATATATTATTGGACTCTGGGACCTAAAAAGTAAAGAAAACCAAAAACAGCCATGATATTATGCCTAGTTCCAGCATATAGATAACTTGAAATGAATATTGATATCAAACGCCATGAATGTGCACCATTTGGGTGTTATTTCATAACCAGCATTTGAAGGTGAATAGAATGCCAGATTAAAGCCCAAAGCTCCGAAAGCATATTAATTAAATTGTTCAGCTCGTTTAAAAGGTAGGGACAATATTTAAACTGCCATAAATCTATTCTAACTAAAACCTTAAAAAACTATAAACTACCATATATTTATTTAACTAAAACCTTAAAAATCTGAAGTTAATAGATTGTAGATTCAAATGGGTTTACTCTATTTTTAAGAGAATTGAGGTACTTTCAATTCTATCAAGAAGATACCAGTTACTTCTTATCTTTAGTACACACTTTTTACACAGAACACATATCTTCCTCACAGGGATAGCAACAGAGCATTTCACTTCTTTGAACACAATAACTACAAAATATTTTGAATAAAATAATTGGATTTTAACTGAAAAGTGCTCGGAAGTTTTCTTATAGGGAAAAAAATGAAAGATCATAATACTCTTCTTCCACAACACAAAATATTCTGAATAAAATTTTTGGATTTTAACTGGAAAGCGCTTGGAAGTTTACTTTTAGGGAAAAAATGAAAGATCATAATACCTGTTCTTGCACACCAGAATTATTCCAAATAAGCATAAATTGGATGAAAGCACCCACTAAAAACTGAAATATCATAATACCTCTTCTTGCACACCAGAATTGTTCCAAATAAGCATAAATTGGGTGAGAGCACCCAGATGGACGGAGGCTAGCTGGTTGTTCCCATCTTTCATCCACTCCAGACAATCGATATTGTTAATTTGGCATTCTATGAATTTGGTTGTTGTGGATCCAAAGACAGGAGGATCAAGAGAGCCACTGAAAGCAAAGATAATTGTATTGTCCTTCTTAGTCTTCAGATGGCTGAGATCATCACGTCCACTGGCATAAACTCTTTGAGATAGCTCGCGGGCATCCGACAACAAGATTTCTAAGAAAAAAGAGCCTGGTTCGCCCATTAACCTGGCAATATATACACAGAATCCAACAAACAATAGCAGGCGTCTAATAGAGAATATTTGCGTTACACTTATCCACCAAACGCTGCACAAGAGTGTATATATTGTGTGAATGGATATATACCTTTAGTTATAACTTGAAAAACCCTACAATGAACTCTCTGAGATGTAAATTCGCTCCTCTCGCAACTCAACACTTTGTTTTGGAGGTTGTGGTGGGAGGATGAACGAGAATGTATAGTGGAAAAGAGGATGGGGTTTGTAGAAAGCTCATATAAACTTACATTCAATTTCTGTCGTACAAACACTGTGGCCATTGCAGGTCTATTAAACTGCAACACCCAGTCTGATGCATCTTTCATTTTCGCTCGATTGAAGAAAACCTCCGAAAGATTTGGAAGGCTGGACTATGAGCACCAAAGTTTTATACTACCTAGTAAAAGTCAATTTGAAGACACACAGAGAACCAATGGATCATGAAGAAGACACGCGGAGAACCAACAGAACACGAAGAAGACATGCGGAGAAATACGGTTGGCTGAATAGATGACGAAATGAACAGTGGTTTCCAAAAGAACTTCTGAGAAAAATGCCTTACGCCGTAACAAGCAATGCATATACTCATGTGCATCCTCATGCTGGTATTTCTAAAATGATGCCAAGGTTGATAAATCTTAAAGGGATAAGTTAATTTAAAGACAAAAGGAAAAATTAAATACAAATAACTGCAAAACCTAGAAGAAAATTGGAACAAGGAACAAAACAGGACCATATATAATGGAACAACCTGGAACAGACATTGGGTGAAACCATTGAAATTTTAAAGACTAGCTAGTGCAAAAAAACAAAGAACCATAATAATGATTCATAAAGAAGATAAAAATTCAATCATAGACGTTAGTCTTGTAAAATCCTATATGAAAAGGATACTACAAAGATTATGAACAAGTTCATCAGGATCAATGACTTCCCCAAAGGATGATAGTGCTGTATTTACATGTTTTCGAAGTGCACAAAATGCATAGAATCCTTCATTTACACCTACATGATGTTGCCACTTGTTAGAAGTCATTTAATCTAAAATAGGCAAAGGAAAAGTAAGAAGAATTTAGCACAAAAAATCTACATGCTCAAATAACACAAAAACTTGACCAATGCACCATATGAAGAAAATCTAGTTAGAAGATTATAATTCTAGCTAGAAGGATATGTTAAAGTTATGCATCTATGCAAAGCAGCCATGATGCTATTATATAAACAAATATGTACTGAATGACTTCATATGGCTCTGCAATAAAAATATGGCCATGCATACAAGTCATTTGATAAATTATACAATTAAACCTTTCATACAAAAACAATAATATAAGTGAAACTTACATGGAGTTGTATGAGGAGTATTCCAGAGGTAATTGACCAGGGGTGGATTGTGAGTAAAACACTGCAAAACTGCATTTAGGAAGCAAGTGTTCCCCAAATTTTTAAGTCCTGCACCCTTTAGCATTTGCAAATAACATCCAAAGATTAGACTCCGAAATCAGAAGAAAAAAAACATAAAAATAAATTCGCCATTTGCTATCACATCTCAAAATTTCAGTTTCCTTTAATGATTAGAAATCCAGATTCAAAATTGGGAGGCCTTACCATATGCTAATAACATAAAATCTCTAAAATCAAACTAGCCCAAACCCAGTGAAACAAAATAAAAGCTTGCAATTCTTGCGCATGTTATCAAAAAAATACTCATGGTATGGATTTAAGACAAACCATGAGCCCAAATAAGGGCTTAATCCTGTCACAAGGTCTCGATTGCAGGAAGAATCAACAAGCTTCCATGAAATAAAATCAAGCATGTTATAGTTAAGTGATTGAAAATAAACATGTTTAGTGCTTAGACTCAAATTCAAAGTCCCTAAAGTAGTGTTGCCTTATTAAAACAGAGAAACATTAACTATTGCATCCAAACAAGTAAACATCTTACAAATGTGGCATATCTCAACAGGCAAGCCTAGGTACCTATACAAGTTCTAGGAAATATTGTCCAAATAGATAGTCCAAGCATGGCATCAAACCCAGATGTAAAGCCCACTTTGCCAATAAAGAGCCAATTACCAGACCAACAACAAACCAATTAAATATTATAAAATGAAAAATGTACAAATACATAAAAAGTTTATGAAATAGAAAATTAACCCCACAGTTTCCAAATTTTCAGCCCTACCAAAGAGGATATAGTTTCTATGAAATCCAAATTGAAAAAATCAAGCCCTGCCATATAACTATGGCCTGCTTATTTTAAAACCATATCACTAAACTACATGTTATCAAAAGCAACCCAAATTTTATAAAACAAACATTACACACAATTTGCAAACTATGATACGACATTTATCAATAGTTGATACTAGGTGCTTCCCTACAATGGGTGGTACATCATAGCAAGCAGGCTCCCACAGATAGAAGCCAACCGACATTGTCCAACCTAACATTTGGCGTGGGAAAAAAGACAACTGGCATAGACAAGATGCCAGGATTTTAACAAGGACACAACCTTTCGAGCCCATAAATGATGGAAATGAAGGCAATAAAGACGGAGGAAACCATCGACAAAGGTGGGGGACGTTGCTTAACCCAATTTCCATAATGAAACTAATCCCCCATCAACATTCATAATGGTTCATCTTTACATGGGTTGTTGGTGCTTGATTTTGGGTATGAATTCAGTAGTTGTAAGGTATGCAAAGATGAAGCATTGCTTGTTGCTTGTTTCTTGTTACAAAGATGAATCATTAACCTCCCCATTTCAAAAGTGCTTGTTTCTTTTCATGTTGTTTGGTCTGGCAAGTGGCAAAATAACCCTAATAAATCTACAATTTTGGCCATAGTGGGGGCTTGGCTTGGGGGTTTTCCTTTCTTTGTTCCCCTACATTGGCTGCAAGTTTGGTTCTTCATTTTCGGTGTACAGAAACTGTGAAGGGAAAGCAGCCTCAACAAGGACATGAGGAACAAGACAACACTCACATGCCACAGATTACTCAAGAAACAAAGGCAACCAAAGCCATTTCTAGCAAAGTTATCTCATCCCCAACTCAACACTTAATTGGTAGAGCATGGAGACTTAGGTAAAGCACTAGTATGCGACCGATCTATACATGATTCATTTCAAAACAAGGCAAATGGTGGAAGATGCAAAGTTACAAACACATTGAAGACCCGAGACACCAAATTTACGAAGACAATCACTCTCCACTGGCAGATGAAGATCTGCTAGGCAAAGGTTGCATGGACAATAATGAGGAAAAAGGATATTCTTCTTTAGCTTCATAAAACCAAAGAAATTAAAAGGATGAAAGCCACACTCCAACTGATAGTCAAAGCTCAGCCTGCTAGCCGAAGCTACAACAAATATGGTTTGCAAGCAATCAGAAAAATAGGGACCAAATGCCACTTCAAACTTGAAAAACATGGAATTGACGGCAATAATATCTGGGACATGGTGACATGACCCTCTTAAAGATCCAGTCTGACCCTCAAAGCATAATGATGATGAGCCACCACGTTTTGCATGGCATGGTGGCATCAGGCACATAAGCTGGCAGGTCATTTGCCTTTATTGCCTCGGTTACAACTTCTTAATTATGGTCATTACTGATCTGGCTCTACCTTCAGGGCCTTAAATTTTGGACATCGTAGTATTAAGTATTAATTGTCTTATGCCAGTAGGCCAATATTTCATGTCACAGATAAGTTTTGAGGGCCTAGTTTAGAGGGTTTGTTCATACACCCTGATTTTGCCTAGTGTTGGTAACTACCCGCTGCATGTATTCTTTTTTGCTAATATGTTTTGTACATTATTGTCTCGTCAATAGGATTTTAGAAGCATATTTCAATACATATTTTTCATTTTCCACAATGCTACTGCAGTCATTTATTTCACGGGGTTTTTTTCCAAAACAAGACCATTAACATTTTGCAGAATCCCTTACTTTCGAAACATGTGGACAAACACAACTTCAGATGCGGTGGATTCCACTACATAGTAGGGATCTAGGCTCTTCCTTTAAGTTATTAAAATTGATTTTAACACTACTTGATAACCACACTAAAAAGGCCAAAACTCATGTTCAGGAGACATAACTCTGAGCTGGGACTTTTCTAGGGCTTTCATGCATACCCCACAACAAATGTTTTTCTAAAAAGTAACGAAATGGCAAGGCAAATTATAGTCATTTCTTTCATTTCCCAAGAAAGCAGGTCATCATCCCTTCACTGTCGAGACCAGTAAAATTTTAGGACAAATTCACAATTAAATCTCAGATCTGTCTCAGTATAATTCCAGCATAAATACCCAAATATACAAACTTAAAATAATTGGCAAACAAGGAAAAAACAGCTAAATTTATCAAAACCCGCATAAAATTGACCGAACCCACATCAAACACCTCTTCAAAAACACAAAAAAAGAGAGAGACATTACCTGGTACACATAAGGCTAAAAGGGAGTAGAAAGCGAAGGAGCAGCCATGGCATTTGAGGTGAAATATTTTGAATTGTAACCACAAAAATGATGACTTCAATCTATCTATTCAAATACCCAACAACAGTTCCCATATCCAATTATCTCATTGTCTACATTGCTCTATTGAATAGAGTGGGAAGCGCACCTGAAAACCTGCGTTACAACTTGGCTGGCCGTCCGGAGGTAAGGCTACACATACTCAGCCTACTATTTATCTAGGAGTAAAACCTATTGAAAAATCCCAGGGAAACAAAAAAGAACCCCAAAATAGGACCTTCTTAAGAACCCATTCTAGAAAGGGCTCCTTCATAAACCTCAAAATTCCAATTCCAAAAGATTTACCCTTACTTCCTGGAAGCAAGCATTATTGATCAACAATCACTAGCACCAAGTAGGAAAGCTTAAGAACTCAGCAAGCATAGATCATAAACCTCTCTATTGATACACCCTTTGTGTCAATCTCTGGTCACTGAACCCGGGAAGCAGCACATTCTATTTGTCAAATGGCAACTTGGCTGGCTGTTTGGAGGTAAGTCACCACCAGACCTGGGAACCTCCTGAACATGCAACTGCCACAGCCTAGGAGAAGACACCACATGAAGAGGAAACCAACGGATATTTGAACGACACCAGTGGATCATGAAGAAGACACGTAGAGAACCAGCGGATCACGAAGAAGACACGCAGACAAACATGGTTGGTTGAATAGACGATGAAATGAATAGTGGTTTCCCAAAGAACTTCAGAGAAAAATGCCTTACAACGTAATTAATAATTGGAATGACATCCCATCACTACCATGTAGATAAAACATCTGTAAATTGTTTGAACATAATTTGTTAAAATAATGCCATGCCATCTCATCTCTACGATATTGACCATATGTATCGCTCTATATCTTTTAGTTAGGCGCGAGTCTACTCGACATTTGATTTGGTATTGCCTTTGGGCGTGAATGGCCAGTCTTCTAATCTGACGGCTCATGAATCATCCCGAAGTGTTTTCGGTGAACGTTGGGACTTTAGCTGTGGCTCATTGGAACATTGGGAAGTGTGTCTGTTGCAACCTTTTACAATGTTTGATTACAATTATATTTGCTATGATCATAAGTAGATGTATGGGAAATTCTAAAATTTGTAATACACACCTTGGTTGAATACCAAGAAAACGCCCCTCCACATCGACAATATGTGCACATTAGTTTTTATTTAGGCACTTAGGGTCTAGCGTAATAATCTACATAGCAATGGTGGAATCTCCTTGTTGTTCACAGTTTCAAAGTTTTGACACATCAACATTATGAATGGATTCTTTTAGCATAACATTTAGTAGTGGGGACATTCTAAATGCATGGGATATGTGTTGTTTGTTGGACTTACAAATGGCTATTATAATCGAGTTTAGAGATGGAGATAATAATAACTAGGTTTCAATCATTGGCTTATTGGGTGAGACATTCAATCATTATGATGTTTTAATGTCCATAATACTATTTTTTTTCTTGAATTTATGTACCAAAAATACATTGTCTTTATCATTGTTGTTTTGAAAGGTTTATTAAGAAATTTTTTTGTTGGTTTTGTTGATCAAGTAGTGTTCAAATGTATGGCTAACCAACACTTGGCTCTTCTTGATTTCCTAAAGGTCTTACAAAGATATAGTGTAATATGCCTTGATGCAACTTACAATGATGACAACAAAGCTTTCTCGAGTCTCGTCGTTTAATGACATGTAGGGCTATTCTGAGGAGGGGAAGAAGCTTGTTGTTGTGTCATGTCCTACAATGACTATCACTACCTCTAATGTGGTGTTAGAAAATATGATTCATGTCATTGTAACTCTAATTTGGTGTGGTGTAGGATAATTTCTTTCTCTTTCTCTTGTCATTGTGTCCATGACAAGGGTTCATTGACATCATGATTTTATGAGTGATTTTTACTTCAAATTATGTTCCAAAAATAAATTGGTATTATTTTGTTTTGTAATATTTATGTGGATTTATGTTATCATGTAGTGCTTAATTATGTGTTGAACCAAGACTTTGAGATATTCAAAAACTTTGGTTTTTCAAGAGAAGAATGGAATATTTAGATGCATCTATCCAAGAAAGCACCCAACCTTGTTTACCTACCTTGTTGTCTTTCCCTCTCCAAAATGCTCTAAAGCACCCAACCTTGTTATCTTTCCCTCTCCAAAATGCTTCTCAAAGATGGTAGTAAAATTTGTTTGTTCTTGTGTTTCCGAACCAAAAACTTTATTAACAAAGGTCTACTTACATAAGACTATTTCCTACTTTCGTAATTGCACTTAAATAGAATTACGCCAACTATTCATACTGAGGAATATCAATGAATGTATGTTAATCCAAACAATGGAATGAAGTTGATCATAGCATTGGATTTTTAAGAACAAAAAATATGTCTGTTTTACTATTTAGGATTTGACATATGGGTGATTATTTATTGTATATTATTTGTCACACATGCTTAATGTTAAAAATATTAACCTTAGGATTTACATATTGTTAGTTGTTTATTAACAAGTATGTATATATTGATTATATAAAAAATGAAGTAAGAATGTATTTATCCTCATAAATATTAATGAAATAAGAATGGTTTTATCCTTTTAAATAATCTATTGAACAAAACTTATTAGATTTTTAAAGACAAATTCACAATCAATATAAAATAATACATATTAAAATAAAAAGTAAATCCCTATTAAATAAATAAAATATTTTTTAATAATTATTATAAAAAATACACTTATTAACATTACTTTTTTTAATTTAAAATGTAACAAAATTATAAATTTGGTGTGTATAGTTTTTAGTGGTATAAAGAAAATAAGTAAAGATAACTATTTATCAAAAATCACTATACTAAATTATCTACTATGACTTTCCACACTAACACTTAGTCCACACTAATAGCATCTTGCAATCTTGAAAGGTCACCTAACTAATTAACTAGGTATTCAAAGTTAACCAAACTTACACCAATGCTTAACATTAACCTGCACATGCTTCAG
>LPNX010386067.1:31136-111227 GCA_001517045.1 Pseudotsuga menziesii | reverse complement strand
AATGAAACTAGGCAAACCTCAATCCATAAGTGTCCTTTTGTGTGCCGACCTGAGGGATGTCAGCACTCGGACGGAGAGGTGCCAATCAGCTGTATAACAACAATGATGCAAGATTCTATGAAAAAATAAGAATGGATTGAAGACCTATGAAAATATGACATTTCATAGCTAGTAATATCCTATAAGAGGGCACACTTGGGGTTTGGTAGCACCAATTCGAATTTGGAGGAAGATGGAGGGATGAGGAGAAGGACAAGTGTCATGGGGGTTGCTAAACATCAAGGATGAGTTGGAGGAAGCATATGGGAGGGAATTTTACCTTAGAGGAACTTATGAGGGTTATAAATATATTTCATGGGGACTAATAATGGCTTTGATAATTTTATAATTTTCCTTTGGCATTTTGGAAAGAACTAGCTTGTCCATTGCACAATGATTGCCCACTCTCCCTGCCAGTGAGCCAATTTCGAGGGAGTTGGATTCTCATACAAATTGGCTCTTGGAGAGGCCAGAATTAAATATAACTTGGAGCTTAATTTAGTGTTTTTATTTCATATAGGATGCTTCTACAGTTCATGATCCATCTCTCCCCACATTCTTTCATTCCCTACTTCATTATTCCCATGTTTCCATATGATGGTGCACTAGTGTGAATGATGTTTCCGCCTTTTTTTCTCCAGTTGATTCCAAAGCATGGGTGAATTATCTATGAATATATAATATTTCTCTCATACTCTCTATAATTCAAAATTACTAGAAATAAATGTACAAAAATGTCCACATTTCCAACCTATGGTTTGACTTATTTCCATGTATTAGTTTCCCATTTGGAGTTGTGTATATGATTTGTGTTGAGCATTTTATCTGATGTTATATTATATTGAGTGATATATTGATATGATTTTAATGGTATACATTCATTATTCTCTTTTTTTAACCAATTCATATACATTCTATGAGTCAAAGTTAAGGTATTACTGCCATTTCCCTTAAGCAAATATCACTGAACAAATGCATTCAAATATAAAGATTTATATATATGTTTCAGAAATTATAACCACACATAATGAAATTAAATGAAGTCTAATATATGTCCCCATACTCTATTTTTTAATTTTCTATGGTCGCATATCAGTTGGAGAGCCATTTCTTCTCACACCCTAGGGGGAATTTCACCACAATTTACTAGCAATTTTTCCATTTTTTTCTAATGACCCTAAATTGAGTTTTAGATGTCTATAACCTATTATAAAGTGACCATATATTCCATTTAGTGGTCCTAATACTCACCATATAATTCTCTACCAAATTTGATACCCTCTTGTGCGATTCAAAACACCTAATGTCAAGACTAGTCAATACAATTTTGCCTTTGTTTGGATTTTTTGAATTGGGTCATTACAGTGGTATCAGAGCATGATATTAGCACATTTTGGATTTATATATTCATGTTTCCTGATTATTACCTCCCTCCATTAGAAACTGAGACTATAGACATTAACAGTAGAAGAGAAGAGAGTGAAGAAATTAATTCTAGGTACGAGGAGATTAGGAAAGAACTAGGATTTGGAGATATGGAGGACAACGAAGATAATGAGGACCTTAAGAAATCAATTGTACATAATCCAACCATATGAATTAATAGGCTTCTCAAATATATAATCACATGAGATATTCGAAAGCACTAGGTTGCTATTCAAGTTGGTCAAAAAGCAGGCTTACTAAATCAAGTCAAATCCCCCACGGGTGCAAAAAGGACTTTCCAAATTCATGAAGATCCTAGAGAATTAGCTAAGGAAATTGGGAAAGTTAATAAGTGGTGGAAATACAATTCATTCATGCTTTTTTTTGTAGAAAAGGAAGGAGGATGATGTGGTCAAAAAACAAGGCAAGTTCCTCTAGACTAGCTTTTCCTTTCTGCCTTAAAATTGTTATAAAGCAAGGCAGCTTTCAGAAAAAGAAGATATGCGCATTAAGGAACCAGGAATAAAGAAGACATGCTAAATATTTTTACAGTATTATGCCAAAGTGCTCCTTGACCCATTTTAGCAAGTATTGACTTCTAGGAACATGTAGAAGTCAACTAGCATAGAGAGGGAATCTAGGAATCTAGGAATAAGACAAAAATGATTTAATTAATGTCAAATATGGGTAACTATGGGTTGATTATTATAAAACCCCCCATTAAGCATGAATTTATGAGTAAATTTTAGAAAATTATAGGGCCTAGCAACAAGGTTTAATCACCCTTTTACATACCGCATGTCCATACAACCAAGGAAAGAGGCAAAAACCCAGCGGGAAAATCCTCCCTTAAACATGGACAGGAAACAAAATTTTGGAAATCTTGTTATCAATCATTCTTCACCATATGATCAGAAATCCCCAGCAGTGATTTGAGATTACTGAAGGTCTTCTCACAAAATACTTTGGTGAATATATATGCTACTTGTTCTGAAGATTCGCAGTAGAGTAGAGCATTGGTACCATCATGCACAAGCTCCCTGATATAGTGCATATGGATCTCAATGTGCTTGGTTTTTTTTATTTGAACTGGATAAGTGGAGATTCGAATGGTGATTTGATTGTCACAATATATGACTATTGAAAACTCTGATTCGAAACCACATTCTCCAAGTATCCCCTGCCACCATAAACATTGAGTAGCTGCATTTACAACTCCTCTATACTTTGCCTCTGTAGATGAGAGTGCTATAGCACTCTGATTCTTACTTTACCAGATGATTGGTCCTTCTACAAGCATGAAAACATATCCTGAGGTAGACTTTCAATCTATGTTTTCACCTTCCCAATCACTGACAGTAAATACAACTAGCTCTAAGTCATATTTTTCTTTGTATAAAATCCCATGGGTCCTTGTTCCCTGAACAAAGTTTAGGATCCTCTTGGCTGCTCTCCAATGGATATCATGAGGCTGATCCATGTATCTCAAAGCCACTCGAACTGCATAATATAATTCAATTCAAGTATGTGTAAGATAAATCAAACACCCAATCAACTGCCTATACAAGCTTAACCCCTGAAAGGAATGGAGTCTTGCTTGGCTTGCAATATTTCATGTTGAAATTGGTGAGAAAATTTGGAGCATACTTTGACTGATGAACCTTGATTCCATTTTTGGATTGGGCAATTTTGAGACCCAATAATTGCCTCAACAATCCCAAATATGTCATAGAAAAGGCATGGTTCATTGCATCCTTCAAGGAGGCAATCTCTTTCTTTAAACTTCTTGTAATCAGTAGGTCATCCACATAAAGAAAAATAATATTTAAAGAACTATGAATCATCTTCAAATAGACATTAGGATTAGACTTGCATCGAACAAAACTTAGTGACATCAGAAATCCATCAAGGCTTGGCATACCAAGCCCTGGGGTCTTTCTTGAGCCCATACAATGTTTTCTTTAACCTGCACACTAAATATGGATTAGATACAAAAAATTTTGGTTGCTGCATATAAATACATTCATGTAGATCTCCAGTCAGAAAGGCACACTTTACATCCATGTGATGTACCTCCCATTGCTTTGAAGCTGCAATGGTTAGTGCAAGCCTTATGGAGTCCATCTTTGCCACGGGTGCAAAGGTCTCATTGTAATCAATACCATGTATCTGAGAGTATCCCTTGGCTACCAATATTTCCTTATATTTCAAAGTTGAACCATCAGCATCAAACTTAGTTTTAAAGACCCACTTACACTTCACTAGCTTTATCCCTGGGGGGGAGATCAACCAGTTCCCATGTGTTGTTCTTTTGGAGCGAGCTGAATTCTTCTTTCATGGTTGTTTGACATCTTGGATCATGTTTGGAATCTTCATATGTATGTGGATCAAAATATATCATCAAATAACACTTCTCTTCAAATACTGGATCTTTCACACAAAGGGCACTCTCAAATTTAGATCTAGTCCTCCTAGTGTCATTAGGATTTTCAGCTAGTTCCCCAGCTGCATGAATGGTCCTTGCTTGCCACTTTGGTATTGTAGGGATGTTAGGATATGAAATTAATTCATCATTATCAGACATATCAGAATCATAAAAATAATTATTCTCTTCACTTACAATAAATGGTTGTAGTGGTGAAGAGGACTCTCCAACTTCAACTGTTGCTAAAGGCTCTTCTTCGAACTGAACACTTTTTCAATGAAATATTTGTTAGTTCTCAATTTGATCAGCTTGTAACCTTTTTAATCTTCATAATACCCAACAAATAGTCACTCTCTGCTTTGGGGTTGCAAATCCTTCCTCTTTTCGGTTGGAATTCTAGCCCAAGCCTTTGAACCAAAAATCCTGAAAAGGGTCACATATGGCTTGTTCCCACTCCAAGATTCGAAAGGAGTCATACCATCAAGTTTATTTTGTGGTGCCCTATTTTGGATATAGGATGCATAGTTTATATCCTTGACCCAAAACTTTGATGGAAAATTTTTAGCCTCTATCATGCAAGTTGTCATCTCCTTCAGTGATCTGTTCTTTCTCTCAGCACCACCATTTTATTGTGGTGTGTAAGGAATAGAATGTTGCATCTTGATACCTTCATCTTTACAATACTGGATGAACTCAGACTTGACATACTCACCACCATTGTTAGATCTGAGGATCTTGAGTTTCCTCCCATATTGGTTTTCAACCAAGTCTCTAAAGACTTTGAAGAGGTCAAAAACTTCAGACTTATGCTTTAGGAAGTAAACACAACAATACCTGGAAAAGTCATCTATGAAGATGAGTGCATTTTGAATTGAATCATGGACATATGAGGGAACAGACTAGAAATTTCATTGTGGATCAACTCAAGAGGTGCGGAGTTTCTCTCATGACTAGCTCTCTCATACGTGTGCTCTGGGTGTTTTCCTAGGATAAAACCTTGATAGACTCCCTTAGAAAACTTGATCTTTGGTAACCCTATGGCCATGTCTTTGTCACTCAAATCAAAAAGATACTTGTAGTTAAGATGGCCAAATATTTCATGCCATATATTTCTTGCTTAATTATCATGAGTAAGAAGAGCAGAGGGGTTTGATTAGGGTAGAAAATGGGAAAACTTGTATACCTTTGAAGTGTGATCAACAACACCTTTTTCTATGACTTTACCATTCAAAATCTTAGTGATTTAAATTTCATTAGGGGATAAGATGGATTTCTTTGGAGACCCAGTGCGAGTCATCTGATACACTAACAAGAGATTGGAGGCAAGATCTGGAACATACAACACATTATTGAAATTACCATGGTCAAGATCAATCCTACCCTTTCCCATACTGTCAGTCAGAGATTTATCTCCAAAAACTATTGGTGGACATTTAGACATTTCAAGAGAGCAAAATATCTCCCTTGTCGAAACCATATTTGTGGAAGCTCCAGAATCAATGCTGAATTTAGGTGAGCTTGAGGTGCCAGCAACCAAAGCATGTACTCTCTCCTTGTCTTCTAAATTTGGTCCTCCTTCCCTCTTCTTTGAGCAATCAGGAAGGGAGATGTTGTTATTTTCCAGGAGTTGGGTCAACATGTCAATTTGCTTTTTCATACAAGAGCTCTCAGGATGATAGCTCTTACTGCAGTATGTGCACTTGCTCATTTCTCATTTGTTCTTCTTGGATCCTAAGGACTCCTCTTGAGACTTTTCCTTGTCTCTCTTTTGCTCAGGTGGATTTTTAGCTTTTTTCTTTCTTTTTGAATCCACCTTCAAATCTCTAGAAACCAAAGCTTGGTCTTTGGAAGGTTTGATGGTGCCCATCATCACCAATTTATCTTGCTCCTGAGTGAGGGATTCCATGAACTCAACAAGCTTAGGCATATTCCAGGTTCAAGCTGTCAATTTAGTGGCATAGAAGGTCAAAAAAAACACTAAATGGTCAAGACCAAGTTTTGAGAGAATGGTCAAAACTAGTTGTTCCTCCTTCTTTTCAATCCCACATTGTTTTAACTACAAAACAAGGGCCTTAAACTTGGTAAAATAGAGTTGCAATGATTCAAAGCTACTGGGACTCAAGGAGATCAATTCATTCTCAATTTGATGTCCTCTCATATCATCTGTCTTTCCAAAAATATCTTCAATTTTCTCCCACACCTCATTAGGATATGTCAATGAATCAAGATGAAAGAGGAGGTCTCTTGAAATACTCAGACACAAAAGACCATAGGCCTCATCCCTACTGTTGTGCCAATTGATTTTCTCTGCAGCTGCATTGGGCTCTACCTCAGTATCCATGGTAACCCTATAGAGACCTTTCTCTCTCAACAATATCTCCATCTCATCTTTCCATTTGAAGAAATTGAATGGAGTCAAGATGATCCTTTGAGATTGGTCCATATCTCAGCTCCTGTGCCCTTCAGTCAGCAAAATGCGCTCCCATTCAGTGATGTCGAACCTGAAATAAAAATTTGGAAGGAGATAAATCAATATACAAATTCTCTAATACCATGTGGAAATTGAACCCAAGAGATAGATCAATTACACTCACAAAATTGCTAATCAAACATGCAAAATTCACACAAAAGGAGACTGAAATTGGAGCATAACCTAATCATGTATTGAATAAGTGTACATAAGCCAACCATATGAAGTAATAGGCTTCTCAAATATATAATTTTGGAAATTTAACCTAAGTGTTAGAACAATTACACTCACAAAAATTGCCAATTACACATGCAAATTACTCACAAAGGAGACTAAATATGGAGCAGAACACTAATCTATATTGAATAAGTGTACAATAGCCAACCCTGTGAATTCATAGGCTGGCACAATAAATAATTACATGAGATATTCGAATGCATAAGGATTTCATTCGAATTTGGTCAAAAGCAGGCTTACTAAATCTAAGCAAATCCCCCATAGGTGCATAAAGCAGTTTCCAAATCTGTCTAGGAGCTCACGAATTGGAAAAATCAATTAGGAAAGCTAATATATGGTGGAAGGACAACTCATACATGCTTTTCATAGGAGAAAAGAGTGGAGTATGATGAGGACAAAAAATAAGTTAACTTCACCTAGTCAAACTTTCCCAATTGCCTTAAAACTCAGAAAAAGCAGACATGCGCTAGGGAGGCCAGGAATAAAGCAGATTTGATTCCAAGTGGTTTCCCAAGTGCTCCATGACTCAAATTTATCATGTTTTACCACTATGGATGTGTAGAGGACAACTTGCATAAGGTGGAATATGGAAACTAGGCAAATAAGACAAAAATTGGATTAATTAATGTCTAAGGTAGCTAACTATGGGTTGATTATTCTAACACCCCCCCTTAAGCCTAACTTATGAGTAAATATCAGAAAATTATAGGGCCTAGCAACAAGGCTTAGTCACCCTTTACATACTGCATGTCCATTTAACCAAGGAAAGAGGCAAAAACCCAGTGGGAAAAATCCTCCCTTAAACATGGACAGTAAAACAAAATTTGGAAATCTTGTCATCACTCATGCTTCACAGCATGATCAGAAATCCCCAGTAGTGATTTGAGATTTCTGAATGTCTTCTCACAAAAAACTTTGGTGAAGATATCTGCTACTTGTTATGAAGATGAACAGAAGAGTAGGTGAATGGTGCCATCATGCACAAGCTGTCTGATGTAGTGCATATGAATCTCAATGTGTTTGGTTCTCTGCTTCTGAATTGGATCATTGCATATTTGAATGGTACTCTGATTATTACAATAGATAGTAGTTGAGTATTCTGATTCGAAGCCACACTCACCAAGTAACCCCTGCAACCATAAACATTGAGTTGTTGCATTTACAACTCCTCTATACTCTGCTTCTGTAGATGAGAGTGCAATGGCACTCTGTTTCTTGCTTGACCAGCTGATTGGCCCTTCAGCAAGCATGAACACATATCCTGATGTTGACTTTCGATCTGTGTTGTCACCTGCCCAATCATTGTCAGTAAACCCAATCAAATCAAGATCAGATTTAGCTTTATAGAAGATCCCATGAGTCCTTGTTCCCTGAACAAAGTTAAGGATCCTTTTGGCTGCTCTCCAATGGCTCTCATGAGGCTGATCCATGTATCTTGAAGCCACACTTACTGCATAATAAATATCAGGTCAAGTATGTGTACTATACAACAAACATCCAATCAATTGTCTATATAGTGTATTGTTTACCATAGGTGAAGAATCAGCTTCTTCAAGCTTAACTCCTGAAAGGAAAGGAGTCTTGCTTGGCTTGCAATCCTTCATATTGAATTTGTTCAACAAATCCAAGGCATACTTGTACTGATGTACTTTGATTCCTTCTTTGGTTTGAGCAATATTGAGCCCCAAGAATTGGCTCAATAAGCCCAAATCAGTCATTGAGAAGGCATGGTTCATTGCATCCTTCAAGAAAGCAATTTCATCCTTTGAGCTTCCTGTAATGAGAAGGTCATCAAAATACAAAACAATGATCATTAATGAACCATGAATCAGCTTCAAATATACATTTGGATCTGACTTTCATCAAACAAAATTCAGTGATAGCAGAAAGCTATCAATTTTGGCATACCAAGCCCTCGGGGCTTTCTTAAGCCCATACAATGACTTATTTAGCCTGCACACAAGAGATAGGTTAGTATCAAATCCTTGAGGATTCTGCATGTAAATATATTTAGTGATATCTCCATTCAGGAAAGCACACTTCACATCCATGTGGTGTACCTCCCACTGCTTTGAAGCTGCAATGGCTAAGGCTAGCCTGATGGAGTCCATCTTTGCCACTGGTGCAAAGGTCTCATTGTAGTCTATGCCATGTATATGTGAGTTTACCTTGGCTAACAATCTGGCCTTTTACTTCATAGGTGAACCATCAGCATAAAATTTGTTTTTGTAAACCCACTTACACTGAACTAGCTTCCTCCCTGGGGGAAGATCAACCAGCTCCCAAGTGTTGTTCTTCTGGAGTGAGCTGAACTCTTATTTCATGGTTGTTTTCCATATTGGATCATTTTCTGCATATTCATATGTCTTTGGGTCTGATTCAACCATCATATATCATTTCTCTGCAAACATAGGATCTTTCATGCACAGAGCACTCTCAAACTGAGATCTAGTCCTCCTAGGATCATTAGGATTTCCAGCAAGTTCTCCAGCTGCATGAATGGTCTTTGCTACCCATTTTTGTCTTGTATGACTGTTAGGATATGCAATTAAATCATAATTATCAGACATATCAGAATCAGCATGTTCAACTATCTCTTCACTTACATTCAGAGGTTCTGGTGGTGAAGAGGATTCTCCAACTTCCACTGCTGCTAGGGGTTCTTCTTGAAACTGAACACACCTTTTAATGAAGGCTTTGTTTGTGCTCAAATTGATCATCTTGTACCATTTTGAATATTCATAGTACCCAACAAATAGACACTCTTGGCTTTGGGGCTGCAAAGCCTTCCTCTTTTCTGTTGGAATTCTAGCCCAAGCCCTTGAGCCAAAAATCCTGAAATGGGTCACATCTGGCTTGTGCCCACTCCATTCTTTGAAAGGAGTCATACCATAAATTTGTTTATGAGGCACCCTATTCTGTATATAGGCCGCATAGTTTATAGCTTCGGCCCAAAACTTTGGTTGTAAAGTCTTAGCCTCCATCATGCAGGTTGCCATCTCTTTCAGTGATCTGTTCTTCCTCTCAACAACACCATTCTGCTGTGGTGTGTAAGGGATAGAATGCTGCATCTGAATACCTGCATATGCAAAATATTGAATGAACTCAGACTTGACATACTCACCACGATTGTCAAATATGAGGACCTTGAGTTTCCTCCCAGACTGGTTTTCAACCAAATCCTTAAAGACTTTGAAGAGGCCAAAAACTTCAGACTTATGTTTCAGGAAGTAAACCCAGCAATACCTGGAAAATTCATCTATGAATTTCAATGCATATTTGGCCTGACTCATTGAATTATGAGGAAATGGGCCAGAAACATCACTGTGGATCAACTCAAGAGGTGCAGAGGTTCTCTCATGACTAGCTTTCTCAAATTTATGCTCTGGGTGTTTTCCTAAGATGCAACCTTGACAGACTCCTTTGGAAAACTTAATCTTTGATAACCCTATGACCATTTATTTTTCACTAAGATCAGAAATATACTTGTAATTGAGGTGGCCAAATATTTCATGCCAAAGCTTTCTTGCCTCATTAGCATGAATCAGAAGAGCAGAGGGGTTTGAGTAGGGTAGGAAGTGTGAGAACATGTATACCTTCGAAGTGTGATTTGTAACTCCTTTTGCAATGACTTTACCACTTGAGATCTCTGTGATCTCAAATTCATCAGGGGAGAATATGACCTTCTTTGGAGACCTTGTGTGGGTCATCTGATACACTGATAAGAGGTTAGAGGCAAGACCTGGAACATACAATACATTGTTGAACTTACCATGGTCAAGATCAATCCTCCCTTTGCCCAAACTTTCAATGAGTGAGTCATCTCCCATTACTATTGGTGGACCTTTCAACATGTCAAGTGAGGTGAATGCCTCCTTGGTCGAAACCATATGTATTGAAGCTCCAGAATCAATGATGAAACTAGGTGAGCTTGATGTGCCAGCAACCAATGCATGAACTCTCTCTCTGTCTTCTGAATTTGATCCTCCTTCCCTCTTCTTTGAGCTGTCTGGAAGGTAGATGCTATTCTTCTCTAGGAGTTGGGTCAGCATGTCAATTTGCTTCTTCATGCAGGAGCTTTCAGAATGATTTCCCTTACTACAGTATGCACACTTGCTCATTTCTCCTTTGTTCTTCTTCTTTTGGGGGTTCTTCTTGGAACCTTGAGGCTCCTCTGGAGACTTGTTCTTGTCTCTCTTTTGCTCAGGTGGCTTCTTAGCTTTATTATTTCCTTTTGAATCCACCCTCGAATCTCCAGCAACTAGAGCTTGGTCTTTGGAATGTTTGATGGTGCCCATCATCACCAGTTTATCTTGTTCTTGTGTGAGAGATTCCATGAAATCTGCAAGGCTAGGCATTTTCCAGGCTCGAGTTGTCAACTTTATGGCATAGAAGATCGATACAAACACTGAACAGTCAGGGCCAAGCTTCGAGAGTATGTCCAAAACCAGTTTTTCATCCTTCTTTTCGATCGCACATTGTTTTAGCTGCAAAACAAGTGCTTTGAACTTGGAAAAATAGAGTTACAGGGATTCAAAGCTATTGGGACTCAGGGAGATCAATTCATTTTCAATTTGATGTCCCCTCATCTCATCTGTCTTACCAAAAAGATCAACAAGCTTCTCCCATACTTCATTTGGTGATGTTAATCCATCAAGATGGAAAAGGAGGTCTCTGGATATGCTCAGACATAGGAGACCATAGGCCTAATCCCTCCTGTTGTGCCATTTAATCTTCTCTGCAGCTGCATTGGGCTCTGCTTCTGTTGCCATAGTCACTCTGTAGAGGCATTTCTCTCTCAATAGTATCTCCATATTTTCTTTCCATTCAAAGAAGTTAAATGGAGTCAAGATGATCTTCTGAGATTGATCCATAGCTCAGAAGTTGTCCCTTCAGTCAGCAAAATGCTCCCAGTCAATGATGTCGAACCTGCAATAAAAAATTGGAAGGAGAGAAATCGATCTACAAAGGCTCTGATACCATGTGGAAATTGAACCCAGGTGTTAGAACAATTACACTCACAACAATTTCCAATTACACATGCAAATTACTCACAAAGGAGACTGAATATGGAGCAGAACACTAATCTGTATTGAATAAGTGTGCAATAGCCAACCCTGTGAATTCATAGGCTGCCACAATAAATAATTACATGAGATATTCATATGCATAAGGATTCCATTCGAATTTGGTCAAAAGCAAGCTTACTAAATCTAAGCAAATCCCCCATAGGTGCATAAAGCAGTTTCCAAATCTGTCTAGGAGCTCACGAATTGGAAAAATAAATTAGGCAATATAATAGATGGTAGAAGTACAACTCATACATGCTTTTCATAGGATAAAAGAGTGGAGGATGATGAGGACAAAAAACAAGTTAACTTCACCTAGTCAAACTTTCCCAATTGCCTTAAAACTCAGAAAAATCAGACATGCACTAGGGAGGCCAAGAATAAATCAAATTTGATTCCAAGTGGTTTCCCAAGTGCTCCATGACTCAAATTTAGCAAGTTTGACCACTATGGATGTGTAGAGGACAACTTGCATAAGGTGGAATATGGAAAGTAGGCAAATAAGACAAAAATGGGATTAATTAATGTCTAAGGTAGCTAACTATGGGTTGATTATTCTAATAATAATTACATGAGATATTTGAAAGCACTAGGTTTCTATTCAAATTAGTCAAAAGGCAAGCTTACTAAATCAAGTCAAATCCCTCATAGGTGCAAAAAGGACTTTCCAAATCCATGAAGATCCTCATGAATTAGCTAAAGAAAGTGGGAAAGATAATAAGTGGTGGAAAGAAAACTCATTAATGCTTTTGTTTGGAGAAAAGGAAGGAGGAGGATGTGGTCCAAAAACAAGGCAAGTTCCCATAGACTAGCTTTTCCTTTATGCCTTAAAACTGTTGTAAAGCAAGGCAGCTTTCAGAAAAAGCAGATATGCACTTTAAGGAACCAAGAATAAAGCAGACATGCTAGATATGTTTCTAGGATTATTCCAAAGTGCTCCATGACCCATTTTAGCAAGTATTTACTTCTAGGAACATGTAGAAGTCAACTAGCATAGACAAGGAATGTAGGAATCTAGGAATAAGACAAAAATGATTTAATTAATGTCAAATATGGGTAACTATGGGTTGATTATTCTAACAATAACCGACCCCATGAATTCAATAATCAAAATGGACCTAAAATTCGTAATGTTTTAGAGTCCAAAGAGGGCCTTACACTACTTATGATGTGAGGGAAGCAGCAAACGATTGGCAGTAACTAAGTGATGAATGTTGGAAATTCCTTCCTTTCGATCAGTTCATTAGGGCCTCTCTTCAATTTAAGCAAGGAGGAAGTGGGAATAGGGAACCTCTTATTAGTAAGGAATTAAAGATTACCATGGTAAAATTAATTATTCCTTCCTTTGATGGTTCTTCCAAAATGTCTACTACTGCTTGGTTGCAAAAATTAAGTGTGTATTTTCTATTAAATCCTATGGTTGAAGAAGATGCATTGAAAATGGCCATTTTGCATCTTGAAGGGGAAGCTAGTGATTGGTGGTTCCATCGTCTTAGAACCTTTGGAGATGATCATATTTTATCTTATGAATGTTCCTCCCATGCATTAATGGAGATATTTGAGAGGAAATACCCTGAACTTCCTTTCAAAGAACTAGCACAATTGAAGCAAGTTGGAACTACCAAAGCAAATATGTTAGAATTTGAGAATATTTAAGTAATGGTTTCTGAGAATAGCTAGCTTACATATTTTTTACTGAAGGATTGACAGAACCTTTGAGAGGTCTCGTGAAATTACACAAGATAGCTACATTGAATAATTCCATGAATTTGACAATATACTTGCAGAATGTGTTTCCAATAACCAAATACCCCCCTAAGCCTGACTTCCCTACCAAATTCAAGGAAGGTAAAAAACCATGGAAAAAGGACTCCTTTGCTAAAGAAAATAAGGGAGTTCCAAGCAGATAATAACTTAGAAGAAAAAAACTATGCTTCACATGTCAACAACCTTGGGTTCTGATACATAAGTGTGCAAACGGGAAGGATCACTACATTGAATTTTTATCTGAATATGAGGAAGAGGGGGAGGAGGAAGAATCACAACTTGAAACCCAAGAAGAGGGGTATGAAATAGAAAAATAATAACAACCCACTCTTGAGATAGGAAAAAATTGTAGTACTTTCAGGTGTACCTAGATTTCACACCCTGAGGCTCAAGGGTAACATACAAGGTGAAAAGGTGGCAGTCCTAGTGGATGGAAGAGACACTCATAACTTCAGAGATGTATCCATGGTGGATAGGATGAAGTTATAAGATGAAACTTTCGATGGTTTCACATTCATCATTCCAAGTAACAATTCTATGGATTGCGCCAAATGGATTCCAAAGCTTCAATTTACTATAGGAAATCATACTATCACTGGAAAATTATATGTAGTGAATGTGGCTGATACAAATGTTGTTTTGGGATTCCAATGGTTGTATTCCTTATGGGAGCATACAGTGAACTATCAAGTCCTTGAAATGAGGTTCAAAAATTTCAAAGGGAAACCTGTCTTGTTGAGGGTAATGCACGCTTACCCAAATCAAGTGTTGTCCTCTCATAGTATGAGGTCTATATTGAGGAATGGAGGCATATAATAGGTTGTTGAGTGTTTAATTACATGTTCTAAAATTCAATTTAATGTTTCCAAGTATCCTAAGGATATAGATCAGTTATTGAGTAAGTGTGAGATGGTTTTTGGATACCTTCCCCCAGGAATACCACCATACAGAGGGGTGGAGCATATCATTGAGTTGAATATACAAAAAAACCTATCAAAATGCATCCCTATAGTGTTGGAGACATTTACCATCATACACACTCTTTTTGGTCAAATTGGCCTTGTTAAACCACTATCCTAAGTATAATTGACATTAATTGACATCAATGGAGCATTAATTGCCATCATCCAATCACACCCATTCCTACCTACAGTCAAGGAGGCTAACTGGAGCACTCTGAGGGTGATCTGAGTGATATTAATGCACCTAATTTCTAACTGGTGGTTACAATAAGTTCAACCAGTCAGTTAAGGCGCCTCCTCTCATTAAATATATTATTTAATGATTTTTTATTATTATTTAATGATATGGAGTCAACAGGGCGCCTCCACCAACTTCTGATGATCAATTCAGCTTCAGTTAACTTCATCGGGGTTCATTGAAGTCATGGAGCACTAGCACTTGATGGTTGGCTTGCTATGACATGTGTTTGATCTCCTTCAGTTGAGATTCAGTCATTTATTTCACTCCGACTTCAGTTAGGGTTTGGTGAGTCAATTAGGGTTTTGGTCAAGTGGTTAACTGAGTGTGATTGAATGGCTGATAGTCAGTAAAGCTAGAATCACTCATTGAATTTGAATTGCCTCCTTAGGTATTCGAATTCCTCATGGATTCAAGCTAATTTCCTGACATTGGTAATGTAACCATTCATTGTTTATTAAATATACAGAGAGGAAACCAATTCCGGTTCTGATTAACACCATTTCATGAGTATTTGTTGATTATTCTTTGATGAGATTGATTCTTTGTTCCTAGATCAATGTGAAATATTAATATGGTATCAAAGGATATGGTGGCACAGAGGTCTATCTCTCAAAAACAAGCTTTTTGACAGATTTCTCCATGAAAAGTGAGCAATAGCTCAAAATTCCAGCATTGCACCACAAGCCAAGGCTTACCACTCAATATCCCAAGTAAAGAACTTATTGATAAAGCTTGCTTGATTAATTATGTTGGGTGTGATGAAAGCCTAGAATGTGCAGGCTGTCTGACCTTATTTTTCCCTTTCTGTTTTGATTTTCAGGTTTCTACAGGTGAAGCATTCGCTACAGCATATCCAGATGGCCTCCTCAGTAGATCTCTTGACTCCATACAATTTACACACATGGAAAAATAAAATGGAGATTCAATTGCACTTCAAAGGAATCCATAGAGTCACCATGGACACTGAAGTTGAGCCTGGATCCGCCATAGAAAAATCAAGATTCTTGAACAAGAAGGATGAAGCCTTCAATTTCCTATGCCTCTCTATTTTCGAAGACCTTCTCTTCCATCTTATGGAGCTGAATACATCGAAAGAAATATGGGACAAATTGGAATCTCTATACAGAAAGCATGATGACTTGAGATTTTACCAACTTGAAAATGAACTCATGTCTCTCCAACCTTCCAATTTCGAGACTCTGAATGATTTCTTTACAAAGTTCAAGCATACTATTTTACTCTTGAAGCAATGCAAAGTGGAGAAGGAGGATGATCAGCTCATCCTTGCCATCCTCTCCAAACTCGGGGCTGATTATTCAGTTTTTGTTTCTACATTTCGTGCGGGGAATCTCACAACCCCCGGATGGAAGATGCCTACACTCAATGCCTTCATTGAGTCCCTAACTAATGAACATGACAAGCTTGTCTAGATGGGGATCATCCGATCTTCCTAGGATCAAGCCCTCCATGTCTCAGGGCCCAAAGATCTGAAGGGTAAAGGAAACCAGCAGAAAAATCAGAAAACTAAATTTGATGCTCCCAAGCCTAGAGTTGAAAACCAGCAGCATGATGAATCTTCCGGCTCAAGGAAGAACAAAAGAAAAAGGGCACAATGGGAAAGAAAAAGTCAGGTGTTCTTACTGTGAGAATGGTTTTCACCCTGAGCATGCATGCATGAAGAAAAATATTGATGAAGCAACCTCTCTCCTTGAGAGGAATCACATCAATCTTCTGGAGAGCTTTCGGAGGAGAGATCACCAAGATCGGGAACCACAGCATGAGAAAGGTCATGCCCTCATGGAAAGCACTTCGAAGTCCAAAGCACTACTGATTGATAGTGGAGCTTTGAATCACATGATTGCTTAAAAGGACTCCTTTTCATCCTTGGAGACCGGCAAATCCATCCCCATCCACATGGGAGATGACTCCACCATCATTTCCGAAGGACAAGGTACTGTAGATCTAGAAAATGGATTTTTCTCTAATGTTTTGTATGTACCGTCTCTAGAAGAAAATCTCCTTAGTGTCTATCAAATGACACATATAGGAATTCCTAAGAGAGTCTCTTTCAGCCCAAATTATGTTGAGATAAAATAAATTGCATATGGGAAACTCATTGCTAAAGGCCTTGCAAACCATCATGCAAAAACCTATCAGTTCTCTCACTTTGTTGCGGATGCAAAGCCCACCGCTTTGCTAACTCATGGAAATGAGGTTAGTAGGATGTGGAATGAGAGGTTTGGCCATCTTAATTTCAAATATTTGCAGTAATTACAGAAAAAATCCATGGTTGAAGGCCTCCCGGTCATCAAGGAAACCACGGGAGTCTGCAAGGGCTGTGTGACTGGAAAACACCCTGAGCACAAGTTCGATCGGGGAAGGCAAACCGAGCTACAAGCATATTGGGGCTGATACATTCTGATATCAGCAGTCCGATGTCTATCACATCCATGAATGGATCAAGGTATATCCTTACTTTTATTGATGATTTTTCAAGGTATACATGGGTTTTCTTTCTCAAAAATAAATCAGAAGTATGTGAAAAAAATTCTGAATTGAAGGCCTTGATCAAAAATGCCTCTTTGCTTAAGATAAAGATATTGAGATCTGATAATGGAGGGGAGTATGTCAGTAATGAGTTTCTGTACATATGCTCCCAAATTTGTATTCAGGTCCAGCATTCAATTCCATACACTCCCCAACAGAATGGAGTAGCTGAAAGGAAGAACCGGTCTCTCAAGGAGATGACCACCTGTATGTTGGAGTCAAAGAAGCTTGCTGAAAATTTGTGGGCTGAAGCCATGCATGCTGCAGAATACATTCAGAACAGGGTTCCACATTCATATTTGAAATTAAAGACTCCTTTTGAATCATACTTCGGACACAAGCCAGATGTGTCGAACCTACGGGTGTTTGGGTCCACTGCATGGGCCTGGATTCTGCTTCATAAAAGAAGGGCTTTGCAACCGCAGAGCATATAATGTCTGTTTATTGGGTATCTTGATGAATATAAATTATTCAAGCTGTTGTATATCAATACCAAATAGATCATCATTGAGAGAAGTGTCAATTTCGATGAGCCTCTTCAGGAGGTGGAACTAGTGAAGGAGAAAACTGCTAAATTTCCTTCCTATTCCACTGAATATTTGGATGATGAAATTGGGGGTGATGACCCTTATTTGGATCCTATAATTTATGATATAATTGTGCAGCAATAATAATATGCTGAATCAGAACCTGAAGTGCAAAATCATCTTCCTACATGGGCCCAACAGACACTCTCCTCCGTAGGAGACAACATTGGAAATCCGGATGATCCAAGGAGAACTCGGTCTGATTTCCAAAGAGCAGGTATTACGCTCTCTTGTTCTGATAATTTTATGTATGAAACTTGATATTTGATGATTATTTCAGATCCAAAATCCTACTACCATGCTCGGAATGATCCGAGATGGCAAGTTTCCATGGATGAAGAGATGAATTCTCTTCAGAAAAACACTAATTGGGCGCTAGTTTCTCTTCCTCCGGGAAGGAAATTGGTTCAATGCAAGTGGGTGTTTTGGACAAAGGTTGCTGATGATGGAAGCACCTGAAAATATAAGGAAATTATGGTATAAAAATGTTTCTCTCAGGTCCAAGGAGTGGACTACCATGAGACCTTTGCACCGGTTGAAAAAATGGACTCCATCCGCCTTGTTTTGGCTTTTTCAGCATCCAAGCACTGCGAGGTGCATCACATGGATGTTAAGTCAGCATTTATACATGGAGATATTCATGAGGAGATATTCATGAACCAGCCTAAGGGCTACATCATTGATCCATCTTTGGTTTTCAAGCTAAAGAAGTCACTATACAAGTTAAAACAGGCCCCAAGAGAGTGGTATTCCAAGATGGATGCCTTCCTTCTCTCGCAAAACTTTCAGAGATGTAGATCAGATCCAAATGTGTATTTACAGCAGAATTATGGTCATCTAATTATCATTGTTTTATATTTTGATGAATTACTGATCACAGGTAGCACAGTTGCCTCCATTTCAGCCATCAAAACTGCTCTCCACAATGCCTTTGAAATGAGTGATTTGGGGATTCTAAAACAATTTTTGGGGCTTGAAATCGAGAAAAAATATGATGGGATTATGGTAACTCAGTCCAAATACATTTCATACCTGTTATTCAAGTTTAACATGGCTTAATTTAGGCCTACACCATTCCCTTTCCTTTCAGGGATCATCCTTGAAGAAGGAAAACACACACCTCCCATGGACTGCACTATCTATCGACAGCTGATTGGTAGCTTGTTGTACTTGACACATTCTAGGACTGATATTTGTTATGCCATGAATTATGTATCAAGATACATTCAGCAGCCTTATGATCTTCATTGGAAGGCAGCCAATAGTATCCTCCATTACATTCATGGAACCAGGACCTACGGCATTCACTATGCTGCAGACTCCGAGCTAGAGCTGGTTGGATACACAGATTCCGATTGGGCAGGTGATTCTATTGATCAGAAGAAAAATTATAGATATGTATTCATTTTTGGTGGTGGCCCTATTTGTTTTTCAAGCAAAAATCAGGCTGCCATAGCACTATATTCAGCAGAGGCCGAGTATCGAGGAGCGGTGAATCCTTGCATCCAAGCAGTTTGGTTGCAAGGCATTCTTTCAGAGTTTGATCTTGGTAGTACTTTGTCCACTGTCCTCTTTTGTGACAAGCAAAGTTCTATTAAGATATCCACGGATCCAATTACCAGGCAGAGGACCAAGCATGTAGAGATTCACATGCACTACATCAGGGAGCTAGTGCATGACAGGACCATCATTCTGCAATATTGCCCGACTGATGAGCAGATTGCAGACATCTTCACCAAGAGATTTTCAGAAAAGAAGTTCACTTACCTCTGTTCACTATTGGGGGTGATTTCATCAGGGTGATCCAGACTACTTTCAGTGCTCATCTTGAGGGGGGGTTTTCCCACTGGGTTTTCCCTCTTTTCCTCACTTAGTTTATTTTGAGCATTGTTTCAGTTTCAGCATTGTACAGTGTGACCTATGGCCTTAGTTTCTGGGGCCCTAGAATTTTTATGCATCTATGTTTTCTAACTCTTCCTGAGTATAGCTTAAGGGAGGGTGTTGGAGACATTTACCATCATACACACTCTTTTTGTTCAAATTGTCCTAGTTAAACCACTATCCTAAGTATAATTGAAATTAATTGACATCAGTGGAGCATTAATTTCCATAATCCAGTCACACCCATGCCTACCTACAGTTAAGGAGGCTAACTTATCCTTCTCCTACAGTCAAGGAGGCTAACTGGAGCACTCCGGGGGTGATCTGAGTGATATTAATGCACCTAATTGAAAACTGGTGGTTACAATTAGTTCAACCAATCAGTTAAGGCATTTCCTCTCATTAAATATATTATTTAATTATTATTTAATGATTATTTATTATTATTTAATGACCTAAAATCAACAGGGCGCCTCCACCAACTTCTGATGATCAGTTCAGCTTCAGTTAACCTCATCGGGGTTCATTGAAGTCATGGATCACTAGCACTTGATGGTTGGCTTGCTATGACATGTGTTTGATCTCCTTCAGTTGAGATTTAGTCATTTATTGCACTCTGACTTCAGTTAGGGTTTGGTGAGTCAATTAGGGTTTTGGTCAAGTGGTTAACTAAGTGTGATTGAATGGCTGACAGTCAGTTAAGCTAGACTCACTCATTGAATTTGAATTGCCTCCTTAGGTATTCGAATTCCTCATGGATTCAAGCTAATTGCTTGACATTGGTAATGTAACCATTCATTGTTTATTAAATATACAGAGAGGAAACCAATTCTAGTTCCGATTGACACCATTTCATGAGTATTTGTTGATTATTCTTTGATGAGATTGATTCTTTGTTCCTAGATCAATGTGCAAGATTAATATATAGGCACCCCAAAATTATTCGAGATTAGATTGAGGATTCCATTACAAAAATTTCAGAGTTGGGTCTCATAAGGCCTAGTTCAAGCCCATATCCTTCTTCAGTTGTTATGGTAAAGAAAAAGGATGGAACTTTGAGGATGTGCATTGATTTTAGAGCTTTGAATAACAAGACAGTGAAGAATAGATATCCCATACCAAGGATTGATGAGATCATGTATGAGCTCCATGGAGCCAATTTCTTCTCAAATATTGACCTTAGATCGATTTATCATCACATTCGAATGAGGGAAGAAGACATGCCAAAGACTTATTTCAAATGCCACTATGGTCACTTTGAGTTTGTTTCCATTCACTTTGGCTTTAAAAATGCTCCTGCCACATTCTAATTATGCATAAACAATATCTTCCACAAGCAACTTCATAAGTTTGTACTATTTTTCTTTGATGACATTCTTATTTACAATAAAACATGGAAGGAACATTTGCATCATCTAGAAGTGGTATTAAAAATCTTGCATGATCAATCTTTATTTGCTAAGCTGTCAAAATGTAAGTTTTAGTTTGATAGAAATCTTGTATCTTGGACACATTATTCATCAATATGGTGTGAAGGTGGACATGGAAAAAATAAAAGCCATTATAGAATGGCCTCGTCCCAAAAATCTCACTAAATTGAGAGGATTCATTGGAATTTGTACCTACTACAGGAAGTTTGTGAAGGGGCTCTCCAAACTCACTTCACCTCTCACTGATTTGACAAATAAATATGCTTTCCAATTGCATGAAGGGGATAAAAAATATTTCCAAATAATGAAAGAGGTGATAAGAAATTGTCATATTCTATCCTTACCTAATTTTTCTAAACAATTTGTCTTGGAATGTGATGCATCAGGAGATGGAATTGGAGCAGTCCTAAAGTAAGGGCAACACCCAATAGATTTCGAGAATAGGAATATACAACCACATGAGAATAAATGTTAGCCATAATGCATGCTTTGATAAATTTTAGGAAATACTTGGTGGGAAACAAGTTTGTGGTCAAAATTGACCATAACAGCTTAAGGTACTTCCTCACTCAAAATCATATAAATGAAAGGAAGAAAAAGTGGGTGAGTATTATTCAAGAATTTGACTTTGATATTAAATATGTTAAGGGAAATAATAATGTGGTAGTTGATTCCTTATCTAGAATACCTTCTATTTCTCTAATGGATGTAGCAGAAAATAGGAAATCCATATTAGAAGTAGAGTATGCCAAGGATAAGTTTTCTTGTGAAATTTTTATGGGACTAACCATTATTATAGGTATAATGTATTGTAAGTAATCATATACTACAAATATAGAATCTATTTCATCCCTGGTTCATGTTTGAAGCATAAATTTTTAAAGAAAGCTCATGTTTCTCCTCTAGCATGTCACCCTAGTTTCTTCAAAACATATAGAATGTTGGGGGGGGGTATTCTCATGGAAAGGGTTGAAGGATTATATTCTGAAATATGTTAATGAATGACCCACATGTCACTAAAAAAAATTGGATCATACTCATGCAACGAGCCTCTTACACCCCTTTCTAATTCCGGAATGGGAGAGCATTTCCATGGATTTCATATGCATTTTATGAGTCAAAGTTAAGTTATCACTGCCATTTCCCTTAACCAAATATCGCAGAACAAATTCATTCGAATATGAAGATTTGTATCTATGTTGCAGAACTTATAACCACACCTAATTATAGTCAATGAAGTCTAATATATTCCCCAATACTCTATTTGATAATTTGATATGGTCGCATATGATTTGGAGATCCATTTATGCTCACACCCTAGGGGGATTTTACCACAATTTACTAGTAATTTTTCCATTTTTTCCAATGACCCAAAATTGAGTTGTATATGTCTATAAAATGTTATAAAGCAACCAAAGATTCAATTTAGTGGTCCTAAGACTCACCATATCAATCTCTACCAAATTCAAGACACTCTTCTGCCATTCAAAACCTCTAGATTAAAGACCAATCAATACAATTTTTCCCCAAATTATGCCTTGGTTTGGAATTTTTTAATTGGGTCATTACATCAAAATATACTAGAAATCATTACTCCCTTTTTCTATGGTCCTCATTCTAGATCACACCAATTATTTCTCTGAATTACTCAAACTTCACTCTCACTGGCAACTTAGTCATCGGTTATCTTCTCGTCCATTGCCACGTAATGGAGCTTCACTGCTCCTCTCTACACCATATCCCTGATATAGTTGTACTTTATCTCTATGTGCTTTGAATTTTCATGGAACACCTCATTGTCTAAAAGCTTCACGTAACTCTGGTTGTCGCAAAATATACAAGTCACCTCTAAGTGGAGATCAAACACATCAGACAATAGCTTTCGCATCCATATTGGTTCACAATTATTTGATCAAGATAAAACATACTCTGTATCAACTATAGTCAGTGCCACGCATGACTACTTTCTAGTAAACCAGAAGATCATGTCAGAGCCCAAACTAAAGCAACAACCCAAAGTGCTCCTCCTATTAGTGGTGCTACCTACCCAATCCAAATCAACATAACCATGTAGTTTAATATTATTATTCACATCATACTTTATTGTACCCTTCAGGTACCTCAATACATTATTTGCATAAACCAATTGAACATGTTTCGCATACGCCAGGAACTGGCTCAGGATTTTCACAACAAAGCATATGTTTGGTATCGTATTCATCAAGTACATCAATGAACCAATCATCTGACAATACAGTGTGGCATCAACCAAATCTGATGAAGCATCACACAGAAGCTTCAAGTTCAATTCCATGGGTGTGATTATCGCCTTTCATTCCATCATTCTGAATCTTTTCAGAATATCCATTGCATACTTTCCTTGACCAAGGAAAATCCCATGCGCACTCTGCCACACCTCCATGCCTAAGAAGTAGTGCATCATCCCTAGGTATTTCATCTCGACCTCAGTGGAAAGATTCCTCTTTTCATCTACAATGATTTTTTCCTCTCCTGTCAGGAACAGGTCATCGACATATAGCAGGAACATCACCGATATTCTGTATTCAATCATGAAGTAAAATTTGGAATCCTCTTTAATCTTAGTACATCCTAAGGTCATGATGAAGGCATACATCCTACCATACATTATCTTGGGTGCTTGTTTCAATTTGTACAAGGCCTTCTTCAATTCACACACATGAGTCTTCATGTCATGTGTCTCAAATACCAGTGGTTGCTCTACATACACTTCCTCTTTGACTACACCACTCAAGAATGTTTTCTTGACGTCCATTTGGTGTATATTCCATTTCATTAATACATCCAATGGAATTATAGATCTAATGTAAGTGTACCTTGATATGGGTGTGTTGATGCCTAGAAAAATCCCAGGTATCTACAGTAGGGATTATTCCCGATAAACAATCCCAAATAGATCGTCCACCGTTTGGTGTGGGGAATCTATTCGGTTAACGGTCTGGCTACCATAGATTTATTTTTTAAATATTTATCGGTTACGGCCCATCCCATTGTTTATGTAATTTTGTTTTTAAAGATGAGATGCATTTGCCTAAATGCATATAATTGATAAGAAGAAACCTCACAAGTGATGTGCAGGTTCTTACCTCTCATCTTATCATTCCTACCTTCTCAATTATTCTTCTAAATCTAAGACTAAGATAATCTATCCTATTCTAATTTATCCTATCCCCACAGGGAGAAAATTTATAATTAGAGTAATATAGTGTAACTGCTCATACTAATTTCACAGGTAGTTGTTTCAATATAATATTCACATTCATAGTAGAAATAATACCAAAGATAGCTCTGATATAATGAAACCATTTATTACTCATTCATTACACATACATTTACATAGACAGCGAATCCATTCATAACCAAAGAATTAGTTCCAAGAAGTTATAACAATCTCATTGTATAATGTATAGAAGCAAGAAGAAGTAATTCCACATGATGCATTCCACACATTCCAAGAAAATTTATGTGTGGGACTTTGTTCCAGCAAATCGATCTTTCTTATTATCAAAAAATTAGTTCTTTTACAAAATAGTCTAGCCTATCTTATGCCAGCCAAAATTCCTTCTATTGTACTTTCTAGCCCTATTTATTACAATATGAATTTTTTATTTTGTGACCTTTGACCTACCCTAACCCTAGAAATTCCCACAATTTTTCTTTTAGTGATTTACATGGGAAAATACAAACGGTTTCATACGAGACAAAATTTATGTGGGCCCTGCCATACTGTAGACAAATGTTTCCCACGTGCTAGCCTCCTCAGCAATGGATTTATATTTCATTGGCTCCAGTACTTGTAAGGTCACTTCATGTATGATCAAAGGTCCATCCAACCAGCTCAAGGGGTATGGGTGTGTATTTCCTGCGTGCTTATCTGTTTGTTTTATTGGTTCCTTACAAGACGTTCCTCATTAGTCCTCAACCGGGGCGCTCAAAGCTGAAGGGTCGTAAGTGATGATTTAGTAGAATTGGGTTGTTGGAAATATGTTTGATCCAATGCTTTCCCTTGTTGTCTTCATACTAAGGATTTTGCGCATGTGTGTCTCCATGTGTGTCACTTCTTAGTCATTTTAAAAATCCCTTGTTTCTGTGTTTGTTTCACGTTCGTCTTAATGAGATAATCTGACTTGGTGAAAAATACACCTGTGTTACACAAATGAAAAAATGAGAAGTGAATTAGTAATATCATAGCTGTTTTAAATAACCAAAGATATTAATACTAAGAAACATGCATCATTGTAGAAAACACTGAAATAATGGTATTGCAAAAAACTGCGAACAAAAAAAAATCGTTAATGTGGTCGCTGGATTATTTAACATGGTTGTTGGACAAAAATAAGTTTTCCATGAAAATAGTTTGGTCGTTGTGGATAATCTAACGAATTTTCCCACACCTACGACTGTATCGGAAACAAACTCCAATCATGTTGATTTTATCGGTGACATTGTCACTTTTTCTTCGGAGTCTGGCGGCACGATCATTTCAACGAAAAAACGTGAGTCTTACCGATAGTTTCAGAGAAATATCACTAGTAACTTCTGATTTCCAAGCATGCGATCATTTTGGTGGCACGTTTTGTGATCCAAAATATTTACCAAACTCCTCCAATAGTGTTGGCGGGAAAAAACCTAATTCATAACGATTGTATCATCTACCTTATCCCTTTTCTTCTGATTGTAAGACATGCGACTACTTCAGTAAGTTTCAAGATTTACGCTTTGAAGAAAACTCACAAGTATTATCTAGTCATTTCAGGGTGAGACTTTGATTTTACCCAAATATTTTCATCTGATAAGACTCCCACACACCTCTGACCGCATCGGTGGAAACTCATGAGTTTCTTTCGATTGGCTTTGGCGTCGTTCCGTCTATTGGCTAATTTTCTTTGACTGCAACTGTATCGGATGAAAATGTTGAGTTGCTCCAAAAAGATCGTTAATTTTTAATATCGACTCCATTCACTGATCTCTCTAATCATTTTGAAGGTGCCTCATGAGATGCACCCGGCAGTATCGATGCGTTTCATTGAGTTATGTCGAAATGGTGTTTTGCTAAAACGTCTTTTGTCCAAGCCGACCATGTCGAAGAGACTGGATGACTTCCTCCGATTCATCAGAGAAATTGGTCAAATTGATCTGATATGTCGGTGAAAAATCATGAGTTTAATTTATCCAAAACTTCTTTGCTCAACTTTTTGGAAACAACTAAGTGCTTAGGATGGACTCTCTAGAGCTGGAAAACTAGTCTAAGTGAGCTTTCAATCAAAAATATGAGGGGCCCTAAAAGATAAAAAAAAATTGGGGAAGCAATTGCAGCAGCAACATTTGGCAAATATCTCTAAAAAAAATATCTTCGGAAAAAATACTACTACATGGTACTAGATTATGGATATACAGCAATTTCTTCAATGCATTCTTCGAGGTCATTTAAAAGACTAGACTTATCCAGGGATGTATTTTTTTATGCATCACATTGATTGTCATCTTTTGGGAGTAGGGTAACTTGGATTAGGAGTCCTGATAAGTCTCTTGGGTAAAAAATATGAAACTCATTTTTCCTTTGTCTTTTTTTTTCCACTAGATATGACTCCACATGATTGTAACAAGGTTAGACGGATGCATTTGTTTGTTCCTCATTCTCATGCTATTAGCATTCCTTTTTATGTTTTTTTTTTAACGACATTTGTTTTCTGAGTCTTCCTTGATTTCTTCTTCCACTTTAATAATTTTGTATGGGTTTTTCCATCCATAATGTCCTTTTGTGTGAGATATAAACTTGTTTCAAGCTCACAGACGGAGAAGAGCCTCTCTGATTTTCGTTGTTTAAACAAAAATTTTTATCTGAAGGTTTATTCTTTCAGCTTTGTTTCTTTGATGTAGACTTTTTGTCTTGGAATTTTGACGCTTTAGTATAATACTTTTGGATTTTAATTTGTAGAATGGGACCATTTTGAATTCCATACATCCGTCAGACCTGCTTCCTTTCCATGGGTCTATCATGGTAGGCTTCCTAAGACAAATCTTAGTGGGAGAATGGATAGAGCCCAAATATAGTATTCTAAACCATATGAGCCTTAGTTATTTTACACGGTTTAAGATTACTTCAATGTGTACTTGACATTAGCTTCCCTTTCTATAGTCTATTAATAATTAAATAATCTCAAATTTGATCAAATTTTACCACACATGTTTTCCCGTAAGCAGCTCCTGAATTTCAAAGACCTTTGATATTACTCATATTCTTATATTTCCAAGCATCAAATATTCACATGGTTTATTATAAGAAAATAACAAGCTAAAAAAATGTGAATCAAAGTAAATTAGATAGGAAAAACAAACTAAAGAAAAACAAGAAAATAAAGAAAAGTTCCAAACTCCTAGGTAAAGTAATGTTTAAGAACAAGGCCGTTTACAGGAATACTTTCTTCTTGTCCTTGTAAATCTTGCAGTTTGAAAGTCCAAGTTTATTTATCTCCTTTTGGATCAAAGGATCCAGCTTAGTGTGTGTTTCTTTAAGTTGTTGCTGCAAGGTCTTTTGTCCAGAGTCACCAAAAACTTTCAATTTTTTTACATTTAACTCAATGGCTTTCTTCAGATATTGAACTAAAGCTTCTATAGTGTTATTTGTACATTCGAAATCTATCCTACCATAGAGGTAATGTTTATTCATTTCAGTTTCAAGAAGGACACAATAGGCCCCTGATCCCTCTTGTGTTTTAGAACCATCAAAATATAAAATACAAAATCTATCTTCTAAAACTACTTAGTTAGAATCATTCCCTACCTTAATAACTACATTTACTATGTTCCAATCAATATCGTCATCATGTGAAAATAGAAGGAGATCGAGCTATGTATCTAATTCGTGACTGACTTCCTCGGCTTGGTAATTTCCTAGTTCTAACTCTAAAAAATAGTTTCCTAAAGATGAAGATGAGAAATTCACCGGTTCGTTCTTTTCTTCCAACTGAGTCACATTGTGTTTCATATTCGGTTCCCTCGATATCTTAAACTGATTTTGATTGTTTTGGTATGGTATCCACATGTGAGACCAATCAGTTGCAAAATAATCGTTAAGTTTCGTTGACCAGTCCCTACTCAATATTAATCCATAAGCCTTAGGTATATATACTATTAGAATAATCAACCCATAGTTACCTACCTTAGACATTAATTAATCCATTTTTGTCTTATTTTCCTAGTTTCCTATATTCCACACTATGCAAGTTGTCTTCCACATGCCATAGAAGTAAAACTTGCAAAAACTGAGTCATGGAGCACTTGGAAAATCTCTTGGAAACCATATTTAGCATGTCTGCTTTATTCCAAATCCTCCAAAGCGCATATCTACTTTTTCTGCTAAGTTGCCTATTTTATTGATAAATAAGGAAAAAGGGAAAGTAAGACTAGGTGTAGTTGACTTGTTTTTTGCCCTCATCATCCTCCATCCTTTTCTCCTAATAAAATCATGTATGATTTTTATTTCCATCCCTTATTAGCTTGCCTACTTGACTTTTCCAATTCGTGAGCCTCTAAGTGGATTTGGAAACTGCTTTATGCACCTATGGGGGATTTGACTAGATTTAGTAAGCCTACTTTTTTACTATTTCGAATGGCATCCTTATGCATTTGAATCTCTCATGTAATTATATATCGTAGCATCCTATGACTTCATAAGGTTGGCTATTGTACACTTATTCAATACAGATTAGTGTTATGCTCCAATTTCAGTCTCCTTTGTATGTAAATTTGCATGTTTGATTAGCAATTTTGTGAGTGTAATTGTTCTATCACTTGGGTTCAATTTCCACATGGTATCAAATCCTTTGTATATTGATTTCTCTCCTTCAATATTGCTATTGCAGGTTCGACATCTTGACTGGGAGCATATTCTGCTAACTGAAGGGCATAGTTTCTAAGCTATGGATCAATCTCAGAAGATCATCTTGACTCCATTTAATTTATTTGAATGGAAATCAGATATGGGGATACTGTTGAGAGTGAATGGTATCTATAGGGTGGCTATGGAAACTGAGGTAGAGCCCAATGCAGCTGCAGAGAAAAGTAAATGGCACAACAAGAGGGATGAGGCGTATGGTCTTTTGTGTATGAGCATTTCAAGAGACCTCCTCTTCCATATTGATGGATTGCCTAATGAAGTGTGGGAGAAGTTTGTAGAGATTTTTGGTAAGATAAATGAGATGAGAGGACATCAAATCGAGAATGAATTGATTTCTTTGAGGCCCAGCATCTTCGAATCCTTGCAACTCTATTTTTCCAAGTTTAAAGCCCTTGTTTTGCAGCTAAAACAGTGTGGAATTGAAAAGAAGGAAGAGCAACTAGTTTTTGCCATACTCTCGAAGATTGGCCCTAACTATTCAATGTTTTTTTTGACCTTCCATGCCACAAAGTTGACAGCTCGAGCCTGGAAGATGCCTAAGCTTGCAGAGTTCATGGAATCCCTCACACAAGAATAAGATAAATTGGTGATGATGGGCACCATCAAACCTTCCAAAGACGAAGATTTGGTTGTTGGAGATTCAAGGGTGGATTCAAAAGGCAAGAAGAAAGCTAAGAATCCACCTAAGCAAAAGAGAGACAAGAACAAGTCTCAAGAGGAGTCCCAAGGCTCCAAGAAGAACTTCCAGAAGAAGAAGACCAAAGGAGAAATGAGCAAGTGTGCATAGTGTAGTAAGGGCTCTCATCCTTAGAGCTCTTGCATGAAGAATAAAATTGACATCTTGACCCAAATCCTGGAGAATAATAACATCTCCCTTCCTGTTTGCTCAAAGAAGAGGGAAGGAGGATCAAATTCAGAGGACAAAGAGAGAGTACATGCTTTGGTTTCTATCACATCAAGCTCACCTAGCTTCATCATAGACTCTGGAGCTTCTAGACATATGCTTTCGACCAAGGAGGCATTCTCCTCTCTTGATATGTCGAAAGGTGTGCCAATAGTGTTGGGAGATGACTCTCTCACTGACAGTTTGGGGAAAGGAAGGATTCAACTTTATCATGGTAAGTTCAATAATTTGTTGTATGTTCCAGGTCTTGCCTCTAACCTCTTTTCAGTGTATCAGATGACTCACACAGGGTCTCCAGAGAAGGTCATCTTCTCCCCTAATGATGTTGAGATCATACAGAACAAATGGTAAAGTCATTGCAAAACGTGTTGTAGATCACACTTCGAAGGTATACATGTTTTCACATTTTCTACCGTACTCAAACCCCTCTGCTCTTCTGATTCTTGCTAATGAGGCAAGCAAGCTTTGGCATGAAATATTTTTCCATATTAACTATAATTATCTTTCTGATCTTAGTGAAAAATATATGGTCATATGGTTACCCAAGATTAAGTTTTCCAAGGGAGTATGTCAAGGTTGTATCCTAGGAAAATACCCAGAGCACAAATTCGAGAGAGCTAGTCATGAGAGAACCTCTACACCTCTTGAGTTGATCCATAGTGATGTTGTTGGTCCATTTCCTCATCTATCAATGATTCAAGACAAATATGCATTGACCTTCATAGATTACTTTTCCAGGTATTGTTGGGTTTACTTTCTAAAGCACAAGTCTGAAGTTTTTGACCTCTTCAAAGTCTTTAAGGCCTTGGTTGAAAACCAGTCTAGGAGGAGACTCAAGATCCTCATATCTGACAATGGTGGTGAGTGTGTCAATTCTGAGTTCATTCAATATTGTAAATATGCAGGTATTCAGATGCAGCATTCAATCCCTTACACACCACAACAAAATGGTGTTGCTGAGAGAAAGAATAGATCACTGAAGAGATGGCAACCTGTATGATGGAGGCTAAGACCTTGCCACCAAAGTTTTGGGATGAGGATATAAACTATGCATCCTATATCCAAAATAGGGTGCCTCATAAATATCTTGATGGTATGACTCCTTTCGAAGCTTGGAGTGGGCACAAGCCAGATGTGACCCATTTCAATAGTTTTGGCTCAAAGGCTTGGGCTAGAATTCCAACTGAAAAGAGAAAGGATTTGCAGCCCCAAAGACAAGATTGCCTATTTGTTGGGTATTATAAATATTCAAAAGGGTACAAGCTGATAAACTTGAGCACAAAAAAATCCTTCATTGAAATGAGTGTTCAATTCCAAGAAGAGCCTTTAGTAGCAATTGAAGTTGGAGAGTCTTCTTCACCACCAGAACCATTGAATGTAGTGGAGAGACAAATGAGTTTGATGATTCTGATATGTCTGATAATGATGATTTAATTGTAGATATTGACATTCCTACAAGACCAAAATGGGAAGAAAATACCATTCATGCAACTGGGGAACTAGCTGGAAATCCTAGTGACCCTAGGAGGACTAGATCTCAGTTTGAGAGTGCCCTGTGTATGAAAGATCCTTTGTTTGCAGAGAAGTGATTTCTAATGTTTGAATCATACCCACAGACATATGAATATGCATCACATTATCCAATATGGAAAACAGCCATGAAAGAAGAATTCAGCTCACTCCAGAAGAACAACACTTGGGAACTAGTTGATCTTCCCCCAGGGAGGAAGCTAGTTCAATGTAAGTGGGTTTTCAAAACTAAGTTTTATGTTGATGGTTCACATTTGAAATATAAGTAAATATTGGTAGCCAAGGGATACTCATAGGTACATGGTATTGACTACAATGAAACCTTTGCACTAGTGGCAAAGATGGACTCCATAAGGCTAGCCTTAGCCATTGCAGCTTCGAAGCAATGGGAGGTACATCACATGGATGTGAAGTGTGCTTTACTAAATGGATATCTTACTGAAGGGATTTACATGCAGCAACCTGAATGGTTTGTTTCTAATCCATATTTTATGTGCAATTTAAATAAATCATTGTATGGGCTCAAGCAAGCCCCCAGGGCTTGGTATGCCAAGATTGATGGCTTTCTGATGTCATTGAGTTTTGTTCGATGCAAGTATGATCCTAATGTTTATTTGAATATGATTCATGTTTATTTGATAATTATTGTCTTTTATGTGGATGACCTTCTGATTACAGGAAGTTCACAGAAAGAGTTGCCTCCTTGAAGGATGCAATGAACCATGCATTTTCTATGACTGATTTGGGGTTGTTGAGCCAATTCTTGGGTCTCAAAATTGCTCAATCCCAACATGGAATAAAATTACATCAGTCCAAGTATGATTTATATTTTACAAACAAGTTCAACATGAAAGATTGCAAGCCAAGAAAGACTCCCTTCCTTTCAGGGGTTAAGCTTGAAGAAGCAAGTTCTTCTCCTATGGTAAATAATACACTGTATAGGCAGTTGATTGGGTGTTTGCTCTACCTTACACACACTTGAACTGATATTTATTATTCAGTAAGTGTGGATTTAATATACATGGATCAGCCTCATGAGATCCATTGGAGAGCAGCCAAAAGGATCCTTAACTTTGTTCAAGGAACAAGAACTCATGGGATCTTCTACAAAGCTAAATTTGATCTTAATTACAGTGATTGGGTAGGTGACAACACAGATCAAAATTCAACATCAGGATATGTGTTCATGCTTATATAAGGACCAATTAGTTTATCAAGCAAGAAACAGAGTGCCGTAGCACTCTCATCTATAGAAGCAGAGTACAGAGGAGTTGTAAATGTAGCAACTCAATGTTTATGGTTGCAGGGAATACTTGGTGAGTGTGGCTTCGAATCAGAGTTTTCAACTATTATCTATTGTGATATAGAGTACCATTTGAATATTCAATGATCCATTTTAGAGATAGATAACCAAACACATTGAGATCCATATGCACTACATCACACAACTTTTGCATGATGGCACCATTCACCTACTCTTCTGTGCATCTTCAGAACAAGTAGCAGACATCTTCACCAAAGTATTTTGTGAGAAGACATTCAGCAATCTCAAATCACTGTTGGGGATTGCTGATCATGCTGTGAAGCATGATTGAGGACAAGATTTTCAAATTTTGTTTTACTATCCATGTTTAAGGGAGGATTTTCCCACTGGGTTTTTGCCTCTTTCCTTGGTTAAATGGACATGCAGTATGTAAAGGGTGACTAAGCCTTGTTTCTAGGCCCTATAGTTTTCTGATATTTACTCTAAAATCCAGGCTTAAGGGGGGGTGTTAGAATAATTAACCCATAGTTACCTACCTTAGACATTAATTAATCCATTTTTGTTTTATTTGCCTAGTTTCCTAAATTCCACTCTATGCAAGTTGTCTTCCACATGCCATGGAAGTCAAACTTGCTAAAACTAAGTCATGGAGTGCTTGGGAAACCTCCTGGAAACCATATTTAGCATGTCTACTTTATTCCAGAACCTCCAAAGTGCATATCTGCTTTTTCTACTAAGTTGCTTGTTTTATTGAGAAATAAGGCAAAAGGGAAAGTAAAACTAGGTTTAGTTGACTTGTTTTTTTCCCTCATCATCCTCCATCCTTTTATCCTAATAAAAGCATGTATGAGTTTTCCTTCCATCCCTTATTATCTTTCCTACTTGAATTTTCTAATTCGTGAGCCTCTAAGTGGATTTGGAAACTGCTTTATGCACCTATGGGGGATTTGACTAGATTTAGTAAGCCTACTTTTTTACTATTTCGAATGGAATCATTATGCATTCGAATATATCATGTAATTATATATTGCAGCAGCCTATAACTTCATAAGGTTGGCTATTGTACACTTATTCAATACAGATTAGTGTTATGCTCCAATTTCAATCTCCTTTGTTTGTAAATTTGCATGTTTGATTAGCAATTTTGTGAGTGTAATTGTTGTATCACTTGGGTTCAATTTCCACATCTACCACCATGGTGTCTATGAATTGACACACACTAGGATATGCAGATAGTCTAATTAACACATCTTTCATCTCCCCTATAACCTTAACAATAGACCTATCCAACTGAATGATCTGAGAGGGGCGTGGTGTTGGTTGGCCATTAACCTTCTTACAAATAGAAAGAGGCATAACATTGGACAAGGCTCCATAATCTACCAAACAATTATGAACATTATGATTAATTATTTCAAATGTTAATGGGAAAGGCAAAGTATGGGATTTCAATTTACCACCAATGCTTTCTTCATTAATCTCAATATCTAATTCAATGGCTTCTGAAGTACTTCTTGGTTGTGGGTCAAAAGCTTCCAGTAGTTTATTTCTTTGCTGAGGAAGATTACATAAATAAAATAAAGATATATTTTCTTTTCTTTTCTTGATATCTTCCACAATATCATATCCCATATTAAATTCCTACGTATTTTTCTTAATAGTTTTTTGTTTGTTCACCACGGTTTTCACATGTTTAGTTATCACTGGGCTTGTTTCTTTTATGTTTACTCGATTCTCCTTATGTTGTGTTTCAAGTGGTGCTGATAATTTTCTTCATGGTTTCCTTTTATCTTCTTATCCTGGGCAACACTAAACTTTGATCCAATACCGGTCCTTTACTCCTAGTTGTGACATTTACTGATGACACTTGAATTTCCTTAGCCTGCTTATCCTCGCTCAATCCCATTGTGGGTGCCAAAACCCATAATACCATTGTGGCTTCTTCATTTGTTTCTTCTAGCTCATTTCTTTGGCCTTCTTCTTATTCTGGATCTATTAATTGGGAATCTAATAATTGATTCATTACCAAATTCATTGAATTTATCCATTGTGGGCAGCTTCTTTCTGAGTGGTGTTCTTGATGAAATGTACAGAAATGGTCCATGCCAATTTCATTAAAATTCATAACAGCATATTTTAGTAGAGGTGGTTGGGGTTGTCCGCTTTCTTCCCTTTCTTTGTAGTAGGGCTTGAATGGATTTCTTGATGAACTAGCTCCCTTCTCTTTCTCCAGAGCTACTATCCTGTTTGATAATTTATGCACCATTTTGACCACATTTTCCAATTCATTTGAATGTTCTTCCTTGGGTCTAGTTAATAGCAAATGCTTCTTACTAGCTGTTGATTTCACTTCTAGTTCTAGAGTATGTCTTGTGATACTGTCCAAATCATCCTCTACCTTCTTGGCTTCTTCATAATTTTCTATCGATGTAGCTTTAACTGCTTTTTTTACAAACATTGCTATGGGAGGATAAAGTATTGTGGTGTAATATTCTATCAAAGACTCTTCAATTGGTTTTGTTGCAGCACTAAAACTATTTAATAAAGTAGTGAATCTCTTATTGAAATCTTGAACTTTTTCTTTCCTTTCCATCCTCATATATAGTAACTCTTTCATAAGGGCAGCTACAATTTTTTGATTGTTGAATTTACTTATAAATACCCTTTCAAAACTATCCCAATTTACTATTGAATTTGCTTGTAGAATAAAGTACCATGAAGATGCTTTAGGCTCAAAAGTATATGGAAACAGTCTGCATACAACATCTTCATGTTCAACATTTAAAATATGTAGAGTGAGATAAGAGCTTTTTAAATGGTCTTCTGCAGAAATACCTTTTCAAGGATCAAACTTTGGTAACACTCGTTCTAGGTGCTTAGGTAAATCGTGTAAAGGTGCAGCCAGGTTGAGTGGAGTTCTAACCCTCCATGCGGGTTGATTAACAGCTACAATCATAATTCGAGGTGGATATTGTGGTGGAGAATGTGGGAAAACTTGAGCTATAGGGGACTATGGTCCCAACTGATCAAGGGGTTCAATGATTTCTTGCAGAGATAAATTGAGTAGTTGTTCCAAATTTTTTATAAGCATTGAATCTCGCGTGTAAAAGGATTCTTTCTTGGGATCCTTCCTTCTAGGTAGTGCATGTATTACTTTCAATCCTCCAATTTTCTCGACATAATATCATATATATATATGGAAATGATCTACTTCTTCAAACGAGACTGCTTACATATGTCCTGAATCCTCTTCTTCAGAACTTATCTTTTCTCATTTTTCAGATTTAAGAATGAAATCTTACGGGAAAGTAGTTTCATATGTATTTCCAGTGGAATTATTTCTCACAAACATAATTCCTCTGCCAGCCATGCATTGGTTTCCCTCCTTCTAGTGCCAAATTTGTTAATGCCTAAAAAAATCCCAGGTACCAACAGTAGGGATTCTCCTCGATAAAAAAATCCCAATTAGATCGTCCACCATTTAGTGTCTGGAATCCATCCGTTTAATGGTCTGAATACCATAGATTAAGTTGTTCAAATATTTACCGGTTATTACCTGGTCCACCATTTATGTAATTTTCTTTTTAAATATGAGATGCAAGTGCATAAATGCATATAATTCATAAGCACAAACCTCACAAGTGATGCACAGGTTCTTACCTCTCGTCTTATCATTTCTTCCTTCTCAATTATTCTTCTAAATATAATACTAATCTAATCTAGCCTATTCTAATTTATCCTATCCCCGCAGGGAGAAAATTTAGAATTAGAGTAATATATTGTAACTGCTCATACTAATTTCACAGGTAGTTGTTTCAATATAATATTCACTTTCACAGTAGAAATAATACCAAAGGTAGCTCTGATATAATGAAACCATTTATTACTCATTCATTACACAGACATTTACATAGACAGTGAATCCTTTCATAACCAAAGAATTAGTTCCAAGAAGTTAGAACAATCTCACTGTTAATGTACAGAAGCAAGAAGAAGCAATTCCACATGATGCATTCCACACATTCCAAGCAAATTTTTGTGTAGGCCTTTGTTCCAGCGAATCGATATTTCTTATTAGCAAAGAATTAGTTCTTTTACAAAATAGTCCAGCCTCTCCTATGTCAGCCAAAAGTCCTTCTATTGTACTTTCTAACCCTATTTATTACAATCTAAATTTGTCATTTTGTGACCTTTGACCTACCCTAACCCTAGAAATTTCCACAATTTGTCTTTTAGTGATTTACATGGGAAAATACAAATGGTTCCATAAGAGACGAAATTTATGTGGGACTTGCCATGCTAGAGACAAATGTTTCCCATGCGCTAGCCTCCTCAGCAATGGCTTTGTATTTCATTGGATCCAGTACTTGCAATGTCACTTCATGTATTGAAATCTGTGTCTCCGTGCGTGCCACTTCTTAGTCATTTTAAAAACCCCTTGTTTCTGTGTCTGTTTCACGTTCTTCTTAATGGGCTAATCTTACTTGGTGAAAAATACACCTGCGATACATAAATGCAAAAAAATGAGAATTTAATTACTAATATCATAGTTGTTTTAAATAACCAAAGAGATTAATACTAATAAACATGCATCATTGTAGAAAACACAAAAATAATGGTATTGCAAAAAACAATGAACAAAAAAAAACATTAATGTGGTCGTTGGATTATTTAACATGGTTGTTGGATAAAAAGCAGTTCGACATGAAAACATTTTGGTTGCTGCAGATAATCTAATGAATTTGACCGCACCTCCAACTGTATCGGAAAAAAAAACTCCAGTCACGCCGATTGTATCGGCGACATTGTCACTTTTTCTCCGGAGTTTGGCGACGCGATCGTTTCGGGGAAAAAAATGTGCGTCTTACCAATATTTTCGGAGAAATCTCACCGATTCCTTCTGATTTTTGGGTATGTGATCTTTTTGGCGGCACCTTTTGTGATCGGAAATATTTACCAAACTCCTCCGACAGTTTTTGTGGGAAAACCTAATTCATGCTAATTGTATCAGTCGCCTTATCCCTTTTCTTCTGATTCCAGGACATGCGACTCCTTCAGTAAGTTTCGAGATTTGTGCTTTGGATAAAAATCACAAGTCTTCTCCATCCATTTCGACATGAGACTCTGAGTCGACATGAAACTTTGCATCCAATAAGACTCCCATTCACCTCCAACCACATCGGCGAAAACTCATGAGTTTCTTTTTATTGGATTTGTCTACATTTCCTCTATTGGCCAATTTGTTGTGACTGCGATCGTTTCGGTTGAAAACATTAAATTGCTTTAAAAATCTTGGCAACTTTTAATATCGACACAATTCATTGATCTCTCCAATCATTTCGTAGGTGCCTATTGATATGTGCATGATAGTGGCAACATGTTTCGTTGAGTTATGTCAAAACGGTGTTTTACCAAAACTTCTTTTGTCCATTCCAAACGTCCCAGAGATATTGGCTGATTTCCTTCGATTCATTGAAGAAACTGGTCCATTTGCTCTGATATCTTGGTGAAAAATCATGAGTTTAACTTAGCCAAAATTTCTTTGCTCAACTTTTGGGGAAAAACTATGTGTTTAGGATGGAATCTCTAGAGCTGGAAAATTAGTCTAAGTAATATTTCAATTGAAAATATAAGGAGGGGCCCTAAAATATAAAATAAATGGGGAAGTAGTTGCAGCAACAAAAAGGTCCAAATGTATCCTTGTAGTGTATTCCTTCTTTCTTTGAGAATCCATGTGCCATGAATATTGCCTCGTGTTTCTTGATGCTACCATCTACAGCATGCTTGATCTTGTAGATCCACTTTGAAGTCACGATAGACTTCCCTTGTGGTCTCAGAACTATCTCCCAGACATATTTCTTCATAATCGAATGGTACTCCTTGATCATGGCATCCTTCCATTCTTTATTTTCTAAATCCTCTTCATAGTTGGAAGGTTCTTTGTCAATGATTTCACATAGCAGTGACACATATTTGTTGTAAGGTTTTGGTGTTTTCCTTTCTCTATGCATCTCGTCCGGAGCACCATACATTTATGCATCTTGTATTATCTCTCATACCCATGTTGGTTTTCTCTTGTGGAATTTATTCTCATGAAGTGTCTCTACAGGATCTTGTGGCTAGACTATGTCATGATCTTTATGACCTTGTGGAATTACTTCTTCCTTTGTCGTATCTTGAACTCTAGTTCCTTCGGGTTCCTCGACCTCTTCAATAGATATTTTTTTGGATCTAGAGTATGTTGACTCTTCATCAAATGTTACATCTATGTTGATGTTAATATTCTTGAATCTTGGGAATTATATTCAATATACCTTTGAGGTATCACTGTATCCTACGAATATTCCCTTCCTCCTAAAAGGATCGAGCTTGGTTCTCTTCTCCTTTGGGATGTGTATGTATATTGGGTAGCCAAATATTCTAATATGGTTGACTTCTGGATTCTCTCCTAAGAAATCCTCTTCAGAAGCCTTGGTGTCGAGTACTTAATGAGGAGTATGGTTATGTACGTACATAGTTGTCCTTCTTGCTTCTTCCCAAAGGTGCATCAGAAGATCTTGATCATGTAGCATTTATTTCACTACTTCCATTATGGTTTTGTTCTTTCATTATGCAACACCATTCTATTGTGGATTGTATGGAGTTCTCAACTCCCTCTTAATCCCAGACTCTCTGCACAATTCCTTGAATTATTCTGAGGTGAACCATCCGCCATTATCTGACCGCAAATTCTTGATCTTCCCCTCAATGTGGTTTTCAACTAAGGCTTTGAATTCTTTGAACTTACTAAACACTTCATTTTTCCCTTTCAAGAAATATATCCAAGTATTATGTGAGAAATCATCTATAAAGGAAACATAGTACACATACCCACTTAGTGAGATGGATGACATGGGAATGCATACATTTGAGTGTACTATTTCCAGTATTCCTTTTTCATTTCTTTCACTACTGTGAAATGTCTTCTTTCAATTCTTTCATTGCACACATCCTTTGAAAACGTCTTCATGCTTTGCTTGCATTTCTAGAAGTCTTGAGACTAATTTGCTTGCAATCGGTAGTTCTCTATAGTGCACATGTGCAAGCCTTTAGTTCCATAGTTCACTTGGTTCTATTGAGTCATGAACCATTTCTTATTCAGGATATCCCTTTAATTTGTACAAGCCTCTGTCTTACTCTCCAATTATTTTTGCATCATCGATTCTCTTTCCTTTTGGACACATTAGGTCTTAAGCATCAAAAAATGAAACTCTCATTCCCTTTGCATATAGTGCAAATATGGAGATAAGATTCTTCTTCAATCCTGGAACATATAGCAGGCCTTTCATATTCAAAGATTTCCCAGAGTCTAGATTGTATGAAGCTTCTCCACTTGCCTTTATGGGGTATTGATAATTATCACCAAGTTTCACCTTATGAGGAGACTCATGCTCATACGTATTGATTAATGATTCTCTTTAATCCATCATATGTTTATATTAACCACTATCCATGAGCCAATCCTTGCTTCCATGTGAGACAGATCCTATGAGTGCTGAGATTAGAACATAATCTTCATCAATATCATCTTTCTCTCTTCTGAATCTTTTATTTATCGGTTCATTGTCTTCAGCGGTGTGGGAATGATGTATTTTTTTCTTCTTGTTGAAGGATTCCTTGTTCCTAGAACAATATTTTGAATAGTGTCCCTTCTCTCCACAAGTGTAGAATCAAATGTTGGAAGGATATTTTATGAACTTCTTTTGTCTTTTATGATGATGGTCCTTCCTTGTGTTTGATGGTGGTTCTCCTTCTTTCTATAGTTTCTTTTGGTGTGAGATGTGAGAGCTTGATATTCAATTTCTCCCATATTCTCTTCTCTTGTTATGAGTCAAGCTACTTCTTGTGTGCATTATTCTCAGAGTCTATCTAAATAGATCAGATTCCTTCTTGCACAGATTCCTTGAATGAATGAATCCCATGATATTGGGAGGCCATTCAAGGTAGTCATCATAGTATATCCGTCTTCTACATTTTCTTTAGCTGCTTCAAATTGTTCCTTGATTTGAGAAACCCTTGTGAAGTAGGATTATATAGTCTCTAAGTTCTATATCTTCACATTCTTCAACTGCTTCCTTAATGGCATCTTCTAATTGATGTTTTTTCCTTCGAACATCTTTGTCAAAGCATCAAACACTTCCTTTGGTGTATTCAAGGATGACACATGGGGGATGAGATGATCCTTAATATAATCTGCAACGATTCTCTTAACCTTAACCAAAATATTTTTATGAGTATTCGTAGCCCCGTCTCCCTATGGCTCTGTAACTTCCTCATCGATATACTTATCCAAATAATTTTCTACAAGGATCAGGGAGATCATGTACTTCCATGCTTGAAAGTTATAATCTCCAACAAGCTTGTCCTCAAGCTGAGTATGATGAGTCATTTTCAAATGAGAACCTCAAATGGAAATATCAAAGATTTATATCTTACCGATTTGAGGTGTCTGGCCTGGTTCCGGAGTTGGTTGACATAGGGTTTGTAAGAGAAACCCTAATTTTCCAAAATTGTAGTTTTGAAACTCTGTCTAGATAGAAATATGCAGCTCCTTGAGGTGAGTTTATCAGTAAGTTAATTTTATAAAGACCAAGGTGGGAAACCCTCGAAAATTGATGCGCTAGTTTCTATGGGAACTAGTGTTAGGGTCAAAAGTTAAAATTCTTCAAATTTGATCCTTTCTTCCACCAAAATATGTTCCCTTATAGGGCAAATTATCCTATCCCTCTTTTCTTTATGGTCTGTGGAGAGAATACCTTGAACTAGGAATACCTAGTTTTCATTATTGCACAATGCGTTCTTTCATAGAGGCTCCAATACCATGTTAGTTTTTATATTCTAATTCCACTTGATTAGGATCTTTATCTGAAAGAGTAACAAGCACAACAAGAGACACAAGATAGAGAAGATACACAAGACACAAATATTTCCCTTGGAGAAACCATAGAGGATAAAACCCTGCAAAATTCCTCATAATAGTTCCATCACTAAGACAATATCACAAGAACAAAAAATCCAATAATAAGAAGTCTTTTGCGGCTCTCTCTCTCTCCTCATGTGAACTTGAGTGAATGAGTGTGTGTATAAATGAGGGAGGGTGTCTCCCTATTTATACCATTCAAGTGACTGACCTCCCAACTTGACTGGGACAACTTCTAACCCTAACAGGGACAACTTCTCCCAGAAGGACCCTGAAAGTACATTACATTGAATTATACAGGGGCTATTTCCCCAACTTACAATGAAGTTTGTACCTCAAGGACCATACATAATAATTACATCTCGAAAGGAAGGAAACACATATCCAATGGGGGTACAACAACATACTAATGATAATATACATCAAAATGTCTTTCAAAGTTACAAATACAGCAACACATCCAAACATCTAACTGAAGAATCGGCTAATTGAAGCAGCAAGGGCACATCTCCCAGTTTTCACTAGGGGCATATCTCCCAAGTCAAATTGAGAGCTTGAAATCAATCAAAACCAAATAATAATTCACTAAAATATGTGAGTAGGGAGAACTTGATTTTATTTATAGGTTGAATTACTTCTTGTGCAGTCTACTTGGTTCAATGGGCCTTCAAAAGAAAGTTTAGGAGTTGTTGATTTCTAGAGCTTTTTTTTTTTTCTTTATGATTTTGTCCTGCCTTATCTAATTTTTCTGTGTTTAGTTTGCTTTTCTTGATTTTAATTTTTTATTATTCTTTTCCACTACTTTTCTCCTTTGCACTTCTTTTTTTTCTTTTCTGTCACTTGCCATATTTTCCTTGCTTTATCTAGTTTCCTTCTTTTTCATTGCTTTCTAGATTTTGTTGATTTATTCTAACTTCCTTCTTTCGTAAAACTTCCTAATGATCAACATCTTATCACTTATGTGTCCTCATGGACACATAGTCATCAACACTTATCCAAATATTAATTTATTCATGAAAATAAAAATAACTCTAAACCATCTCAACATTAAAGTTATTAATTTCCTGACTAAATAATTCCTTATCCAAAATTAATCCCAAAGAATTAATGAAATTCTCCTAAAACATTACATCAACACTTATCCAAATATTAATTTATTCATGAAAATAAAAATAACTCTAAACCATCTCAACATTAAGTTATTAATTTCCCAAATAAATAATTCCTTATCCAAAATTAATCCCAAACCATTAATGAAATTCTCCTAAAAAAATTATTTCTCTAAACCATCTCAACATTTAGTTATTAATTTCATAACTAAATAATTCCTTGTCCAAAATTAATCCCAAACCATTAATGAAATCCTCCTAAAAAAATTATTTAATTCTTCCACTAACACCAATGGGGATCTCAAGGGCTAGTGGTTTCTCCATGGTGCTACCAAAATTGGAGACATGGTAGTCCTCCCCTACCAGCATTGCTTCTCCCCAAGCAATTGAAAACAAGGGTGATGAAGAAAATATGAACTACCTCCAAAAGGTTACTCCAAGACTAAATAGCATTATAATTCCAAATCCCAAGCTAACTTAAATATATTCCACCATGATTTTGTTGCATTATTCCAATTATTACCCACTTTTCTAGGGTGTAAACTGTAAAAATAAGCAATGTCGGGATCCCACTGCCTATGCTGCAATTATTCAAACATCTCTGACATTAGGAATAATATATCATACCAAGTGGTGCTAGGATCCCAGATCCAGATTGCAATTACACTTTTCCAAGTGCTTGTTGGATATTTCATGAATCTTGTTGGACACAATGGTCACACTAAAAGGGGGGGTGAATGAGTATGGGAGCAATTTAAAATTTTTACCTTCTTTTAGTTAGTCAGAGTATATCAATCATTATGTCATCAATTACATACTCAAATGCATTATCTAAATCAACCATGAGTCATAAGCACAATAATCACACAAGGATATTTGTAATTTTGATCTTTATTTATGGTAATGGAAGACTACAATCTTCTCAATTATAATCAGCACCAACTGACGAAAATAGCACCAACTCTCATAACAAGACCCAATCTGGTTTTCTTAGCTCCAACTAAGAAGGGTTTGAGGATTCCAATACTCAAGTTCAAAATTCCACTTGCAAGGTTGATGCCAATATTTGATTGTCATCAATCTGTTGCTCAACCATCTTTTTTCATCAACCTTTTCTCATCAATATATGCTTGCCAATATGCTCATCAATCTCTAATTGTGAACATCATAGTCATTTCTTCTCTCACTTATCACCAAAGCATCATCACATCTTCCTCATGGAATATCAACAAGTATACATCATCAAGGTATCATCATCATCAAGTCTTATTCTGAAGGTATCATGTCAAACTATTGTAGATGTCATTGAGGTCTGCATATGTTACTGAGGTATGAATATGTCACTGACTAGGGTAGTCATGCATCAGCATCATGGAATGTTCATCAACATGGTGTAGGCACCATCATAACATATAGAATAGATTAAGCATCACAATCACTGCAGAGTATGCATCGTCATCATCATCATAGGGTATGTGTGTAGAGTATCATCTTTGTCATTATAGAGTGTCATTACCACTGTATATTCACTGTATTTACTGTATATTTTTCATACTTCATACGGTATGTATCAACCATTGCATATATTGTATATATCTATGTAAATGTAAGATCGATATCATCACTGTACATGCCACTATACTTGTACACTCATACATTGTGCAACCACTGTATTCACACATCAGAGATACTATTGTATCATGACTGTTCATACAAACTTATCATGTCTAAGTTTATCCAAACATACCTTAATGCATGATAGACTTTTGAATATATAAGCTTGGGATGTAAGCGATCTTGAACTGTTTATGCCCAATACCCTGAGCAATTTTGTGTATATTTGTAGACGTAACTCCAAACTTGGACTATGGTTTTTGTTCTGGAATATCTCCAAATTTAGGTCAACAATTCTTATCAACTACCACTCATACTTAGATTGTTTATACGTTAAGTTTAGATTGTTTTAGAGACTTGTGAACCTCAAGATGATTGTTCACTCTCCAAAGAAGGTCACCACACATACTCTAGTGTATGTAAACACATGACTTGTTCACACACTATTATTGTTTCATAACCCACTATCTGTGTCACTTGATTAGTGCATGTTAAAGACTCACACTTGGGGTTGTGTGTGTATGTAGAATACCTTAAAACCATATTGTTCAACCAGAATCAAGTTTAGGTGTGTTTATGAAGAACATTAGATTGTTTTCATCATACATTGGCCATCAAAGGACAGGAATATGGATTGTAGAAAGTGTAGAAAAATCCTCCAACACTATTGTAAGTTATCACAAAAATTATTCTCCAACTATGGACAAAATCTTAGGGCATCATTCAACCCATATGTTGGATTGTTTGAGAATTGTGTAAATTCCATACTTGTGTGAGAATGTTGATATAACCCAATGTAATTCCAAGAGTGGAATTGTTAATATCCTCTGTTGTTTCTATCACTAAAAACCTCAGTCAATTCTACTTCTTACCTCAGTCCATGAGCTCACTCACCTTCGTTGGATTGTTGAAGTTCTCAACAAAGATACAAAACAGTGTTGTTGTTGCTACAGTCAAGCTCGAGTTTGTATTTTTTAAGACAAAAACATAAAAGATACCCAAGCAATGAGATAATTTCCTCATCTACTTTCATTGGATATTGTTTGGATCAAGACCAAAAGATTCTGCTGCTCCAAAAAAAAAACCCAAAACAAAATTTCTTTCTCTGTAAATTCGGACTGTTGTTTCCTCTGAATTTTCACAGTCAGCCTCAATCCACTGACTAGATCCGGCGATCTCTTTCCTTGCTTCTTCTTCATTTAATGTCTTTGGACCTGAAAGTGATTGTTTATATATATATACACCTTCAAAGTGGACATGTCCTTGAATTAGGGCCGACTTCAAGGCCAAGAAAAGGTATTTTTTTTATTATTTTGTTTTTTAATTTTTACTTTGAATTTGAATTTGTATTTATTTCTATTTATTTTATTTTTGTCTTGTCACATAAGCTTACCATTTAAATGGTCATTAGTCAAAAATGTTTTTTTCATTATGTATTCCTATAAACCCTTCTAATTCAATATTAGGGTCAACCTTTGGGTTGTCCATGGGAAGCATGTCTCACCAACCTATGACCATATTCAAATGTTTCATGACCCAATACACAAATGGGACACACCATCTTCACCATGTGCATACCCTCAAGATCAAGCCATGTGTGCCATAGGGCATGTAAGAAAGTTTCACCCTATGTGTGTGAGTGCCATCATGTTCTTTATCATACCATCTTCAAGGGTTTGAGTACCCCATCACTACACAACTGAACCATGTTACCTTCACCATTCCTTTAAGGGTGTAAGGACCATCAAACCACCAAGTGTGAGTCCAAGAGGATTGTTCAAGGGATTTTCATGCAGTAAGAGCCTTCTTTGACCTACCAAGGGGATTCATGGTCTTCTTCAACCACCTCAACCACATAGGGGACCTACAAGGGTCAAGATCCATCATTACATTACCTATGGGGTTGTCAAAACTTCTCCTAGGGTACCATGACATCGTTAGAGAATGAATAACCATAGAATGGGTCATTAATGCTTCTCCAACCCATATAGGGCTTCTCCGTCATCAACAAAGGCTTCAGGACCATGTCCAGGGTCTTAAGTACCAATAGAAGGGTCTTCAGCATCATCAAAAAGGTATTCATAATCATCAATGAGGGGATGGATCCAAGATCCTTCAAGTCATCAAAATAAATTCTGGGAGCCCCGTGCTCCTCATGTGGCACCAAGAGAAATAATCACTTCACCTAATATGCATCCCCATGTTTCATTGTTTCCATAGGTGTGTGGGATGGATAGTGAACCAATATCATCCCCATGTGAGATGCATCCATCAAACTCATGAATGCATGTCCTCCTCCACTGTTTTTTTCGGCAATGGTGTGCTTCTCTGCCTCCTCCATGAATTTGTAACTTGCTCCAAGAGGAAACTCAAATGATTGATCCTCCTCAAGCGTATGCAAATCAGAATGTTCCTCATGTACCAACATCACATGAGATTCCTCCTTTGCTTCATGAATGCAATTATCCATAGGAGAATGATTGTTAAAAATGTAGGAGGGAGAAAGTGATCTTGGCAACTTCTCGTGAAGTTAATTAATCTGATTCTAAGATTCTTAAAGTGCACTATGAGTACTCTTCAAAAAATATTGGTTTGAATTCAAATCAAGAATGGTCTTTCCAATATCTTATGCATCCTTCAAATATGCATCATGATACATCACCACAATCTCAATAAAATGATCTATTATCAGAAATAAATTTCAAAAAGTTACCTTTGATGTATGTCATTGCTTCTCGAATGGACTCCAAGTATTTAATTGAATATGGATCCTCCATTGATGCATATCTCCAACAAGAATTGTATTTTAATGCAATATTGTTATACAAAATTCTCAAGGCCTCGTGGATCTTCCTTTTGTTCATCTTCAAAGGCCCAGCAAGAAAGTGTGGCACTTGAGGATAAACATCATATTCTTCCTTCTTTGGATCAACTTCATGATGAAGCTCAAGTGGAGATTGGGAATTTGATCCTCGTTCTACCTCTTCTATTGAAATTTATTCATCTTAATTTGCATGGGAATTCTCTCCTACAACAAGATCCTCTAAATTTATCTTTATGTCACCAACATAGAGACTTACGCACCCTTCAGTGGATGCACCCTCTTTGGAACCAATTTATTCACAAATAATTTTCAACTCTTTCTTTGCGGATGAACCAAAGAAGAGTATTTTGAACATTTGTATTCCAAATGGTGTATATAACGTATCCATTATCTTCTGCAAATTATTCTCTATCTCCTGAGTATGTTTTTAGGGCTCTTCAAGAATATTTCCAACTCATAATTTGGTACACACATATCTGCCATTCTTCTTCAATTGCTATATTTATGAACTTGGAAGAAGTATATTTGATCTTATTCAAGGATTATGGTCCATGGGTACATAAGGATGTGCTATGATACCACTATAATGTACATATTTGGATGTAAGACACGCCAATACAAGACTAGTTTTCCCCAATTGGATTTAAAAACCTAGGAATTTTACTAAACTCCATCCCAAAAAACACAGGGATGTAATAAATTAAAATGGACTTAATTGGAATATATAGGTCTTAAAAATTCATATCATAGCTAGGCACATTCTATACATACTGCGTTGGGAACATGTTGATGTATTTGTAACTTCGGAATGTATTCACTTGTATATCTTATGTATTGTACCTCGATGTTCATTCCAGGAAGTATCTGTAATGTAATTGAGTCATGTCATGCCCCGATGTTTCGATAGGGAGACTCAATAATGTAAAAAAGTCATGTAAATTCATAGAGTATAACCCTTCTTATTTATCAAGGGTTAAAGTCCCCGCAGTGGTGGGGCCCTAGGGTTATTAGACTCTCCTAGAGAAGTTGTCCCTAGTGAGTTATTGTCAAGTCAGGAATTAGTATAAATAAAGAGTGAGCCTCTCTATTTAACACACATTCACTCACACTCAATTGTAGTGCATAACTGAGAGAGAGAAGAAGAATCTAGGACAAGACAGAGAGAGACTACTGCTGTCGGGAGATCATTTTACTGTCTTTGGGTTTTACTTTTGGTGTTGATTCTATCTCTGAGGAAGTTGCGGGGTTTTCTCCTTTATGGTTTCCCCGAGGAAAATATTTGTGTTCATTGTCTCTTGTGATTTATTGCTAAGCTTGTTATTCTCTCAGATAAGATTCTAAGATCATTAAGCTTAAATGTTAAAAATCTAACATGGTATCAAAGCTAACCTGAGAAGAAGACATTGTGCAGTTGTTGAAGCTAGGGCTTCCTACTTTTTGGATCTCTCTCCACAAATTTTCAGAAAAAGGAGGTTGGGTTGACTCTCCTCTCTAGGGCCATCTTTCTGTTGAAGCAAAATCTGATTCTGAGCATTTTTCAATTTTTGACTCGACACTATTGTCGGAAATTAGGGATTTCCAGAGAAGTGGAATTTTTTAGTGATCCCAGGCCTGGATTGATCTCCTCCCCAAAATGGAATTTTAGAGATCAAGATCAAAGTTTTTGGTTGGGTAGAAATATTGGAAAGTCAAACCCTAATCTGCTCCTGAACCAGAAAACTAACTCTGCATAAATTCAACTCCAGATCTAGTTTCGACATCTTAACCTGGTAAGATATAAATATTTTTCATTTCCATTTTAGGTTCTCTATTAAGATGTCTCATCATACCAAACTTGATGAAAAACTTGAGGGAGATGATAACTTTCGAGCTTGGAAGTATAGGATCTCCCTGGTCCCGGAAGAAAATGATTTGGACTCTTACATCAATGAAGAGGTTCCAGTTCAAGAGGGAGATGAGGCTAAGGCCTTACACAAGAAGAAATTGGTTATGGCTAAGAGGATTATTGCTGATTCAATCAAGGATCACCTCATACCATAGGTGTCCTCTCTAAAGACACCTAAATAAATGTTCGATGCCCTGACCAAGTTATTTGAAGGGAAGAATATAATAGAAAGATGACTCTGAGAAACCAATTGAAGAATGTAAAGATCCAAAATGCAGAGACCATCCAGTCTTATTTTAAAAGGGTCTCTCAGATCAAGCAAAAACTGGAAGTGGTAGATGAAGAAGTAGAGAATGCAGAAATTGTGATGACCACCTTGAATGGTTCCCTACGGCATGGGACTTTTTCATTCAAGGGATCTGTGCCAGAAAGAACCTAGTCAAGTTTAGAAAACTGTGGGAGGAATGCTCACAAGAAGAAGCTCAAATATCAGCTCGAGAAGAAAATATGGGAAGTGAAGATAAAGCTCTCACAGTACAATCCAAGAAAAGCAGAACAGACCATCACAGTGGTAAGCACTCTCACCAGAAGAAAAACACTAGAAAGTATAACAAAGATTTTTCTAAGTACATTTGCTTTACATGTGATGAAAGAGGACACATTGCAAGAGATTGTCCTAGAAACAAATATATATCTCACAAGAGGAAGGGAAACAATAAAAGACATCATGCTCATGCTGCAGAAGATGATGAGCCTTCCAAGAAGAGAATCAAACAAGAAAGTGATGATTCTTCGAGTGATGAAGAATATGTTTTGATTTCTTCTCTCATGGGAAACATCACACATGGAAGGAATGATTGGCTTACAGACATTGGGGCTTCCAAACACATGATGGGATTCAAAGAATCATTTGTGAAACTATCATAACATGAATCACCCCACAAGGTGAAACTTAGGGATGACTACCAATATCCAATAAAAGGTAGTGGAGAATCCTCCTACATATTAGACTCTGGAAAGTCTATGAAAATGAAGGATGTCCTATTTGTACTGGGACTAAAGAAGAACCTTCTCTTCATCTCTACATTAGATGTAAAGGGTATAAGAGTTGCATTTATATATGGCCAAGTCATCATGTGGCCAAAACGAAAGACTATTGACGATGCAGTAGTAATTGGAGAACAAGAGGGAGGACTATACATATTAAAGGGCCAACCAGAACAAGATTTGGGTCATGACTTAGTAGAACCCAATGAACTTTTTCATAGAAGGCTTGCACATGTACACTATAGGGCACTACCACTTGCAAGAAAATATGTTGAAGGTCTTCTAGAAATACAAGCAAAACATGAAGGAGTATGCAAGGGATGTGCGAAAGGAAAGAACACAAAGAAGACATTTCCATGTAGCGAAAGCAAGGCTAAAGGAATCTGGGAAATCATTCACTTCAATGTATGCAGTCCGATGTCATCCAATTCATTAAGAGGGTATGTATACTATGTTTCTTTCATTGATGATTTTTCTATGAAGACATGGATATACTTCATGAAGAACAAAGACGAAGTATTCAGCAAGTTCAAGGAATTCAAAGCCTTGATCGAAAACTACATAGAGAAGAAGATCAATATTTTCCGATCAGAAAATGGTGGAGAATTCACATCAGATGAATTCAAGGAATTATGCAAAAATTCAGGGATTAAGAGGGAGTTGACCACTTCATATAATCCATAACAGAATGGGGTTGCAGAAAGAAATAATAGGACGAGCATGGAAGCTGCAAGGGCAATGCTTCATGATCAAGATATTCCCATGCATCTATGGGCAGAAGCGGCTAGAAAAGATGTGTATGTACAGAACGGTACTCCACATAGAGTACTCAAGAACAAGACACCTGAAGAAGCATTTATTGGAAAGAAACCAGAAGTCATTCATCTCATAATATTTGGTTGTCCAATGTACATACACATTCCAAAAGAAAAGAGGACAAAGTTAGATCCTTCAGGAAGGAAGGGTATATTTGTGGGATACTCTGAAAGCTCAAAGGATAATAGAATATACTTCCCAGGATTCAAAAAGATCAAAATCAGTAGGGACGTAACATTTGATGAAGACTCAGCTTACAACAAATCCAGAAAGAGACCTACTGAAGAACCTGAAGAAACAGAAGTACCTAGAATGAAGCAATTCCAGAAGAATATCGAGAAATAGAAGAACCTCAAGAACGTGTAGATTCACCTCGGGAGAAGAATCCTCACAAGAGGAAACCTGCTTGGGTACATGAAGCCATCCAAGGTGCAGAAAGATATGGCGCTCTAGAAGAGATACACAAAGAAAGGAAAAGAACCAGGTCCTGCTCCGGTTATGTAGCCCTATTATGTGACTTCATTGATAAAGAACCTTCCAACTATGAAGAAGCAGCAGAAAAGAAAGAATGGAAGGATGTTATGATCAAAGAGTATCAATCGATCATGAAGAATGATGTTTGGGATGTTGTTGCAAGACCAAAGGGGAAGTTTGTTATGAATTCCAAATGGATCTATAAGATCAAGCATACTACATATGGTAGCATAGAGAAATGTAAAGCAATATTTGTGGCTCATGGTTTCTCCCAGAAAGAAGGAATAGATTATGAAGAAACTTTTTCTCCTGTAGCCAAATATACTTCCATCAGATCAGTACTTGCTTTAGCTATGATGCACTATTTTCTACGCATGGAGGTGTGGCAAAATGAAGATGGACTTTCCATAGGACAAGGAAAGTATGCAGTAGAGATCCTGAAGAGGCTCGGGATGATGGACTGCAAATCCATGACCACACCTATGGCATCAAATCTGAAGCTATTGAGTGATGCTTCATTAGAAACGGTTGATGCTAATGTATCGTCAGATCATTGGGTCCTTGATGTACCTGATGAATACATGACCATATATTTGATTTGATATGAACACCTTGAGCCAGTTCCAGATGGATCTGAGACATGTTCACTTGATTGCTGCAAAGCATATTCTGAGGTACCTAAAGGGTACAATTGATTATGGGCTCAAGTTATGTGGATTTGTATTGGGCAGGTAATGCCATTGATAGAAAGAGCACTTCAGGGTGTTGCTTCAGTATGGGATCAGGTGTGATCTCCTACTTCAGTAGGAAGCAATCTTGTGTGGCACTGAGTATAGCCGAAGCAGAGTATGTTGCAGCTTGTTCGGCTAGTTGTGAGGAAGTGTGGATGAGAAGCTATTTTCTGATCTTTAGATGGATGCTACTTGTATATATTGCGACAACCAGTGCTATGTGAATATGTCAGAGAACCCAGTGTTCTATGACAAGCCAAAGCATATTGAGATCAAGTATCACTATATCAGGGATATGGTGCAAAGAGGAGCAGTGAAGCTCCAGTATGTTGCGATGGATGAGCAGATAGCTGATGTACTGACCAAACCACTAGCCAAAGTAAAGTTTGATTACTTCAAGGAGAAACCTGGTGTTCTCCAGATCGAGGTTCCCTCCAAAGGGAATTGATGTGTCCGTTGGCCTTTCTAACATGGTGGAAGGCTGAGCTTCACATGGTCAGATGTAAGTGCAGAGATGCTCTGATGTGATTGTGGGTTGTGTTACCACATGATCAGTGCAGAGATATTCTGATGTGATTGTGGGATGTGTTCCCACATTATCAATGTAGATCCATTCTTATGTGATTGAGGGATATGTTCCCACATGATCATATATAAGTGCAGAGATGCTCTGATGTGATTGTGGGTTGTGTTACCACATGATCAGTGCATAGATATTCTGATGTGATTGTGGGATGTGTTCTCACATGATCAGTTCAGATCCATTCTGATGTGATTGGGGGATGTATTCCCACATGATTGGATGTAAGTGCAACGCCTTTCTGACATGATCAGGTCGGATGTAAGTGCAGATCCTTTCTGAAATGATGAGGTCAAATGTAAGTTCAGTGCCTTTCTGACATAATGAGGTTGGATGTAAATGCAGAGCCTTTCTGACATGATGAGGTCGGATGTAAGTGCAGTGCCTTTCTGACATGATGAAGTCGGATGTAAGTGCAAAGCCTTTCTGACATGATGAGTTTGGATGTAAGTCTAGTGCCTTTCTGACATTATGAGGTCGGATGTAAGTGCAAATCCTTTCTAACATGATGAGGTCGGATGTAAGTGTAGAGCCTTTCTGACATGATGAGGTCGGATGTAAGTCCAGAGCCTTTCTCACAAGATGAGGTCAGATGTGAGTGATGGGCCTTTCTGACATGGGTTTTGGATGTGTTCCTCCCATGGTCAGATGTGAGTGTTGGGCGTGCCTTTCTGACATGGTTCTTAGATGTGTTCCTCCCATGGTCAGATGTAAGTGTTGGGAAAGCCTTTTTGACATGGTTCATTCCATGGTCAGATATAAGTGTTGAATATGATGAAGACCTACATGAAGGCTAGGCCCACAACCAGCATGAAAAATGGTTGGCTCTGTAGAACTACCTGTGACGAGTAGAATTGAGATAGCATCAGTGATGATGACCCATTGATGATCCAGCAGTGATGATCCAGTGATGATCCAGTGATGATCCAGTAATGCTCCATATTAAGTGATGATCCAAACTTGATGATGATCCAGTGATGTTCCAGATCAAGTGATGATCCAGACTCGATGATGATCAAGTGATGATCCATATCCAGTGATGATCTAAACTTGACGAAGATGACTTGACAATGAAGATGACTCGACGATGAAGATGACTTGAAGATGAAGATGACTTGAAGATGAAGATGACTTGATGATGATTCAGATGATGCAGAGAAGAAGAATTGTGTTGATAAATTGTGTCCCCAGAGAATACCTTCCTAGTTAAGAGGGAGTGTTGATGTATTTGTAACTTCAGAATGTATTCACTTGTATATCTTATGTATTTTACCTAGATGTTCATTGCGGGAAGTATCTGTAATGTAATTGAGGCATGTCATGTCCCAATGTTCCAATAGGGAGATTCAATCATGTAAAAAAATCATGTAAAGTCATAGAATATAACCCTCCTTATTGATCAAGGGTTAAATTCCCCACATTTCTAGGGCCCTAGGGTTATTAGACTCTCCTAGAGAAGTCGGCCCTAGTGATTTATTGTCAAGTCAGGAATTAGTATAAATAGAGAGGGAGTCTCTCTATTTAACACACATTCATACACATTCACTCACACTCAGTTGTAGCACATAACTGAGAGAGAGAGAGAGACTACTGCTATCGAGATATCATTTTACTGTCTATGGGTTTTACTTTTGATGTTGATTCTATCTCTGAGGAAGTTGTGGGGTTTTCTCCTTTATGGTTTCCTCGAGGAAAATATTTGTGTTCATTGTCTCTTGTGATTGATTTTTTTGATTGTTATTCTCTCAAATAAGATCCTAATATCATATAGCTTAAATGTTAAAAATCTAACAGAACATTCTCTAGGTACATCACACCCGGGATAGTCCTAAGACCGTGTAGTTTCAGTCTTCGGGACTTCTGTGGAAACCCAACGGATCCTGATGCTTCACCATATATATATAGACTTGTATTATAGTAATATATGAATTAATAGGAATTTATTTCATATTTATGTTCATTGTTTTGTGGTTTGGGTGGATTTGGGAAAGATAAGACAATTCAAGACTACATAACTAGTCTATGTTCAATTCGATCCAAACATAATAACAGGCCAACTAAAATTCAATATCATACATGTAAGGTTTTAATTATGATCTTAGTTAACATCAGGAACTTAAAAAATCAAATTTCATTGAGCAAAAGGTAAAATACTGATAGAACTCTGAAAACTAGTAAAAATGGATGCAAATCTAGAGTAGGTACTGGAAGATCATATTAAATTCAGACTTTAGCATTATAAAGGTCCTGGAATAACATAATTATTTTGATATTACAATAATTGCATCATATATAATCTTAAATTCCTTCTAGAAGAGTCTCATGATTAGTCCTATTCACTACAAACAACCACCATGGAAAATAACTAGAAAACATCGTGAAATTGAATTGTTGTCTTCACAATACTTTCTTGTATCTCAAACCAGACTTGAAATAGCTCCAAGGCCTGAAATAAAATCAATGAAAATATTTTAATTCCATCATCCAAACATCTAACTGAATAATTATCTAGTTGAAGCGGCAGGGGCACATCTACAACTATGACTAGGGGCACATCTCCCAAGTCAAATTGAGATCTCAAGAGGTATCAATGCCAAATAAAACTTCACCAAAATATGTGAGTAAGTTGAAATTACTTGTCTTTATAGGCTTAATTAATTCTTGTGCAAGCTACTCATTCAATGCGCCTTCATGAGCATTACTAGTTGTTTCTTACTAAAGCTTTTCTTTTTTTCTTTATGTTTTACCTGCTTTATCTTTCTTTACTGCTTTTTTCCTGCCTTATCTTATTTTTATGGTTTTATTCTTATTTTCTTGCTTTTACTTCTTTATTCTTCTTTTCCACTACTTTTCAGTTTTTCCTGCTTTTCTTCCACTTGCCAGCTTTTCCTTGCTTTATCTAGTTTCCTTCTTTTCATTGCTTTCTAGCTTTGGTTGCTTTCTTCTAACTTCCTTTTTTTTTCAAGCTCCCTAATGATCCACACATTATCCCTTATGCACCATCATGGCCACATATTCATTAACACTTATCCAAAGATTATTTTTTTCATGAAAATAAAAATAGCTCTAAACCATCTCAACATTAAAGTTATTAATTTCCTAACTAAATAATTCCTTTTTCAAAATTAATCCCAAATAATTAATGTTTTTTTTTCTAAAAAAATTATTAAATTCTTCCACTAATACCCATGGGGATATCAAGGGCTAGTGGTTTCTCCATGGTGCTACAAAAATTGGGGACATGACAAACTTGATGACTTATCAAATTCCTTAGACTTGGGAGGGTTCAACATCATGGGTGCCAAAGAATGAATGGTTTGTATTAATGTGCACACCTATGGGGAACATGCTCTTCTTGGTAACATAATTAATGGTGTTCCATTACCAAGAATTAGGACCCTATGGCTGTAACACCTCGGTTTTGACCCCAATGCATTAAATATACATGATACATATATTGTAAATAATCATGGTGAGGAGCTAAAGGAAAAGACCCCACCATCGATTTGGTTATGTTATGTTTCGGATTGGAATTGTCACCGATTGTATATCGGGACATATGGCACGTGTTAAATTGTGGCATCATGTAAATGTGCATTTTAATAAAACGCAACCCAACCAACTATGTTCACTGCAACCATATTGAAAAGGGAATGATTTCCTAAGGTTAAGGGGGGATTGCTAAACCTGGACCCCATGGGGAAAAGCCATGTGTCACACCTTAAACCCCTGTTTAGTTGAGGTAGTTATTGCTGGGAAGTGGTGAGTGGAAAGACTGTCAGTTTTTGCCACACGCTCACTCCACCAACTGTTTCTGCACCTTCATGTGGGTAAGAGAACCATGACTACGCCACTCTCTCGGCTGTTGGGTTCACTCTCATGCTGAGATGTTTTGTTCTATTCACCATCTCACGTGCAAGGGGTTCAAATGGTCTTCCTCATGCAGAGCTGAGTTAAGAAGGAGTGTGATTTCTTGTATGGGGGTTCATTCTCCCTTTTTCTCTCTGATTGCTAGTCTGTGAGATGTTCACTCTCACACATGAGATTGTTCTCCCTTTCCCCATTGTCAGACTGTGTAATGTTTGGTTACTTCTTCGTTGAACCGTGGTTGTTGTTCTCCTCTTATCGATTGGGTTGCTGTGAGCACTTACATTGTGTGGACTGTGGTTTCATCCACACTCTGGTTGGTTGTGGTTTTCCCTTGTGATTTGGGATGCCGTAGGTTGATGTGGGATCGTTTTGGCCATGATAGGGCCAAGAATGATCCAGGGAGTTGTATATCCCCTGTTAAAGCTTTAATAGCTGGTTGTTGCATGCACGCAGTGGTTTTGTCCTCAGACTGCATTGGAGTGGTGAATGAAGGCCTGATGTGCTTGATAAACCTGGTGGGTTGGGAACCACATAGCTAGAGCTAGTGGGATGGATTTCTTCTCCACAACCCCTGAATAGCACTAGAAGGGAGATCAAGGTCTGAGGGACTGTGTTGCAGCGAAAGGAATGATTTCCTTGTGTTAGGTATGTGTGGGTGTCCTAGAAGTTGGGCTATTTTTTGTGTAGGTGTCCTTGGCTCCTTAATGAGCTCACCAGCTTAGCATTTAGTCTTTCCTAGCTCTTGGATGGCGATAAACCCAACTGTGTTGGCTTGGCTGATCCGTCATTTGCCTGATAAACCCAACTATGTTGGCTTGGCTGAAATGTGTATCCTTGTTGTGTTGTTATCCTTGGCTATGTGCAAGTCTGCTAGTTCCTTATTCCTTGGGGAATCACACCCGCCTCGGGGGTGGTAGCGTTGCTGAGAGATTAAGGAGCATGCGGGCCTATGGTTAGGTGGAACGTTGCAGTGACGTAGCTAGTTGCGAGACAAGTTCTTTAGAAGATAAGTATTCTTACCTAACTTGTGTTTGCAATCATATTTATCATTGATGAATGATGATGTACATGTTGAATGTTGAATTGTATATGAATTATTGATATGTTTTGCTTATGCTATGTATATGAATGATTATGCATCATTGTATGTTATATGTCTTTAAGCATTTACTTCAGCATTATCTATATGTATGTTCATGTTCATGGGGCTAGATGCCTAGATGTTTTGGTGTATGGTAGTGTCCTCTTCATCGGTCGAAGGGTTGGGGATGTTACGGTGTGGTATCAGAGCTCTAGTTGCAGCATGGGCCTGAATGGACCATGAATATGTAGTGACAGATCTTATGTTGCAGCATTTGGGCCTCAGACAACCATGAAAGATCAGTTAATAGAGGCAGGTTTCCTACTACCCAGAGGAAATCGGGAAAACTCTAAACTTCAAAAAAGAATTTTTTGCTTAAGTGCTGGAAACATCGGCCCATAGGAAAACTTAGTGAGAAGTTCTTCCAATGTAGCGGAAGAGTTAGTCTGAATACCACCTGATGAGGGATAGCAGGCAGAGAATTTTGCAAATTTTCGCTAAGGTTAGGCGGTCGTCGGCAAAGGATAGAGGATGAGGGAGCTGCAGTTTCGGCAGATATCAGCTGAAGACCGCAGAAACGCCAGCTCCACTTAACTGAAGGATCCTCCGATGTTGACTGTCGGCGATCGATGAAGAATAGGAGACAGTTGAGCTAATGAAGTGGTGGAAAGAAGATTAAATAAAAAATTTGGAAAATTTTCTAAGTCGTGGAATCGTTGGCAATCGGCGTAGCTTAGATGACTGGATCGGCTATGATTAGTTGATCGCATCGCCGATTCTTAGTCGTATTGGTTGCCGATGACACATCGGCGAAGGGAAGAGAAAGAAGGATTGGCGATAATTAGTTGATTTCATCGCCGACGACTAGACAGATGAACCTCCGATGTAGACCCGGCGACGAAAATTAGTCCATTTGATCGGCGGAGAAATGAGGACAAAAGCGCCGAAACGTTGGCTCCGTATGGTTAAAGGTCGCCAATACGGCGGCGACAAATAGTTGATTGGATTGGAAACATATAAGAGAAGATGGAGCCGCCAGAGTTGGTGGAATATAAGGGAAGATTTTGCTGAAAGGTAGTTAAACGGATCAGCGAAAGATAGACGAAGAGACCGTCGAAACACCGGCAGAGAAAAAGACAAGAGAAAACTTTGAAAACTTTTCTAAGTCGTAGAATCATCGGCCATCGACGATGATTAGTTGATCACGTCGTCGATGCTTAGATGATTCAGTTGCCGATGAGCTATGTCGAATAACATTAGTCAATTGGGCATCCACCATTGCGGCTAGCTAGAGGACTATCCTTCCGACGGATAGAGTCCCCTACCGTCAATGCCGCAGAGAAAAATTGCTCCGACAGCCGATGCGGCGGAAGACAGGCCGGAACATTTACGAAAATTTTCTAAGGAATGAGATCATCGGTGATCGAAAAATAATAGTGGTTGGGATCGCCGATGAATAGTTGTTTGGATCATCGACGCACAGAAGAAGAAGCTACTGAGGCTAGTGGAGTGGATCGGTGAACATTAGCTGAAAGAAGAGTCGATGCAAGGAAGAAATTTCAAAGACTTATCTAAGTGTTGAACCCATCGGTGATCGACGAATGATAGAGGATTATAGCATCAATCGACGGAAGATAGTTGATCGAATGTCCGCTGTTGCAGCTGTTTAGTAGACTATCCCTCCAACGGATAGTTGTTCTGACCTCCGATTGGAAAATTATAGTTGAATTATTTTCCGACACCGTGGGAGAAGTTAGTGGTCTCATCCACTGATGGGCATCAAAAAAGTTTAGCTGATTGCGTTTTCGCCATTGCGGAAGTCTAGAGGACTAACCTTCTAATGGGTAGAAGTCTCGACTGCCTATGTTGTAGTGAACATAGGTTCCGACCGCTGATAGGCTTATGGCTGTGAAAGACATAGAAGGACTGTTGGTTGTCATTGCAGAAACCAAGACGACTAGCCACCCGATGCACAGAGCACCTGACCACCGATGCAGCGCACAAGTTGGTTTCATCATCGATTCAGTTCAGAAGGTTAGATGATTACAGACCCGATACAGTGGAAGGAAATAGAAGAGCAACCCGCTGATGAAATTCGAAAGCTTAGACCACTACAAGACTGATACGCCGAAGAAATATAGACAAACAACCCGCCTATACAGTGGAGAAAATTAGACGTTCTAGCCGTTGAAACGCCGAAAAGTTAGTGGGAAAGAGACACGATGAAGAGAAGGAAATTTTGGGTTTTTTGAAGTGGAATTTTTCTCGGCAAATTCCAACTGTTTTAGCAGATTTCAGCAGACTGACAGTGGATTACAGGGCTGAACATGAGAGAGAGGAAATTTTGTGTTTTAAGCAAAATTGTTGTTTTATGAATTTCCAAAAGAGGAAGCTAAGTAGTTATGATTTATATTAATGATATGCATCTAGTAGTTTGCTACTAACACGTTTGTAGAGTTATAGACACCTACAAGAGTAGTATTCCGGGTAGAACAGTGTGGTAAAGCAAGAGGTGGTTCAGTCATGAGAACCCATGACGGATATGATGCTCGAGATTCTTACGAGCGTGCAGGAGATGCCATGGGGGAAAATGTTTTTTAATGGAAATGATGACATAGAGTCTAATGGAAGAATATTCCAAGAGACACCGTCAGATGTTGCAACCACCATGAGAATCTTGATTAAATCCCAGGAAGAGCAGCATCAGTTGAATGCTGCCATGTTGCAGAGTTTGACAGATTTGCAGAGAAATATAGATTCTGGATGAGGTACAGCAATACCGGAATTTAGTAAGAGCAGTACTATGAGAAGGAGAAGGACTTCTAGTGGATCATCTGACTTTGAAGAATCCAGTGGGGATACAAGTTCATCTTCTCATAAAATAAAAATAAAGAGACACCATAGGGATCGCTCTCGGGATGAATTTAAGAAGGCTAAACCTCCTACATTTGATGGTGAGATAAATACTAGACAAGAGGATGAAGCTTGGCTTCTTGGGATAAGGAAGTACTTTCAAGTGCAAGATTATTCTGGAAATATGAAGGCAAGAGTTTCCATATTCAATCTGAATGGAAGAGCATCCATTTGATGGGAACACTTCAAGCAAGTAAAGAGGATCAGTGAAAGGATACTGAAGTGGAAACAGTTCAAGAAGTATTTCAGGTAGAAATACCTCTCTGATAGGTATTATGATGACAAGATTAAGGAGTTCCATGAGCTGATATTGGGACAGCAGACGATGGATGAATATGAAAATAAGTTCTTGGAATTGTTGAGGTATGTCCGGTACATCAGAGATGAAAAAGTGAAGGTCCAGCAGTTTCTGAGTGGATTTCCTCAAGCTTATAAAGATAAAATTGAGTTTTACGAACCAAGAACTCTTGAAGAAGCTATAAGGAAGGCTAAGTATTGCTATGAGCAAAGAAAAGGTAAACCTGATTACCATAAGGCATGGAAGGACAAGAAGAATGAGAAGTTTGATCAAAGAAAGAAAGGTTTCAAACCTTCTAGATTCAGGAATCAACAGAAGCAGCCATCCCAAGCTACGAGTAATCCAATTAGAGTGACAGGCGGAAAGTCTAAAGATCCACAATAGAATAAAGGTACACTCAAATGTTGGAAACGTGAAGGACCCCACTTGCGTAGATATTGTCCACTCGAGAATGAAAGTGCAAGGCCAGCTTATAAAAATTCAGGAAGCAGAAACAGTGGGTCAAGTAGCAAGGGCAATCCCTCAAATTTATGCATCACTGGAGGACATCCAGGCAGATCACCAGTTAGTTGTGGTTGAAGTTGTATGTAATATTGTTGAACAATATGTTTCTATTTTGATTGACCCTGGTTCTACTCACAGTTACATTACTCCTAGAGTAGTGGAGATTTATGCTTTTATGAAGGTAAAGCATAGAAAATCTTGGTTAGTTCAGCTAGCCACTGGGACTAAGAGAAACATCAGTGAAGTAGTGGAGAAATGTCCATTGGTTATAAATGGATTGATCACTTAAGTAGATCTGAATGTTCTACCGCTTTGTTCCTATGATGTCCTCATTGGAATGGATTGGTTAGAAGCTCACAGAGTAAAGCTTGACTATTATAACAAGACTTTTGAATGCACGGATGAAGAAGGAAACCTAGTAGGTGTGAAGGGTATTCCAAAGGTAATTTCAGTAAGACAGGTTTTAGCAATGCAGTTGAAGAAGTTCTGTAGGAAAGGTTTCCAGTTGTATGTATCTCATATTCTGGAACCAACAGGAGATGAAACTCCTAAGTTGGAGGACTATCAAGTGTTACAGGAATTCAAGGATGTGTTTCCTGATGAGATTCCAGGGCTTCCTCCAAAAAGGGACATTGATTTCATAATTGAACTTGTGCCAGGAGCAGCACCAGTGTCCAAGACACCCTACAGGATGAGCACACCGTAGATGCTAGAGTTGAATATGCAACTGCAAGAGTTGTTGGAAAAGAAGTATATCCGACCAAGTGTGTCTCCTTGGTGAGCACCAGTTCTGCTTGTAAAGAAGAAAGATGGTACACTTAGGTTATGTATTGATTACAGACAGTTGAACAAGGTTACTGTAAAGAATAAACATCCCTTACCTAGGATTTATGACCTCTTTGATCAAATGAGGGGAGAAAAAGTATTTTCCAAGATTGACTTGAGGTCTAGTTACCATCAGGTGAGAATCAAGGATGAATACATTCATAAGACAACCTTCAGGACAAGGTATGGGAATTATGAGTTTGTAGTGGTACCATTTGGTCTCACAAATGCACCAGCTACATTTATGTTCCTTATGAACAGTGTCTTTAGTAAGTATTTGGACAAGTTTGTTCTTGTTTTCCTTGATGACATTCTTGTTTATTCTAAGAATAAGAAAGAGCGCGAAGAGCATTTGAGATTGACATTGCAATTGCTCAGGGAACATCAGTTGTATGCAAAACTGAGCAAGTGTGACTTCTACAGAGATAGAATTTAGTATTTGGGTCACATTATCTCAGAAGAGGGTATATCTGTGGACCCTGAGAAGATTGAAGCCATTATGAATTGGCCTACTCCAAGAAATGTGACAGATGTAAGATCTTTTATGGGACTTGTAGGATACTACAGGAGATTCATTGAGGGATTTTCCAAAGTTTCACATGCCATCAATTCTTTGCAAAAAAAGGGGATGAAGTTCGAATGGACTCCAAAGTGTGAAGAAAGCTTCCAACGGTTGAGGCATCTTCTCACTAGTGCACACGTGTTGAAGGTTGCAGATCCAGAGAAAGATTTTGTGGTATGTACTGATGCATGCGGACAAGGGCTTGGAGGATTCCTTATGCAGGGCAACCACGTGATATGTTATGAGTCAAGAAAGCTGAAGGAGAATGAGAAGAACTATGCCACTCATGATTTCGAGCTTGCAGCCATAGTACATGCTCTCGAGATGTGGAGGAATTACTTGATGGGTAGAAGATTTGAACTCAGGACAGACCATTGTGGTCTAAAGTATTTGTTTGATCAGCCTACATTGAATGCTAGGCAAGCGAGCTAGCTGGAATTTTTATGTGAGTTTGATTTTGAAATCAATCACATGGAGGGAAAAGAGAATAAGGTAGCTGATGCGCTCAACAGGAAGGTACAGGAAATGCATGTGGCATCTCTTAGTATTTGTCAATTAGATTTGAGGCAGCAGATTGTTAATCATGTTGCTGGAGATTAATTGTATGAGCATGTAAAAGACAAATTGCAACATCAAAGTCTTGAGAAGAGGTATGAGGGATATAAATTGGAAGAAGATGGACTTCTTACTTATAAAGGCGGAATTTATATTCCAAATGTAACAGGTTTGAGGAGAGTTGTTAGGGATGAAATCTATCAAGCTCCATATTCTGGTCACCCGGGATATTAGAAGACAATTGCTACAGCTAGAAAGCAATACTTTTGGCCAGGAATGAAAAAGGACATGGCTGAATACATTTAAAGGTGCATGAAATGTCAACAGGTAAAGGTTGAGCATCAACATCCAGCAGGGTTGTTGCAGCGTTTGCCAGTTCCGGAATGGAAATGGGAAGTTATTTCCATGGATTTTATTACAGGATTGTCGATGACTTGGAGACAGCATGATTCCATTATGGTTGTGGTAGACAAGTTGACAAAAGCAGCACATTTTATACCGGTAAAGTCTACACATAAGACTGATGACATTGCGAAGATCTTCATGAAGGATATTTTCAAATTGCATGGATTGCCGAAGGCAATAGTTTCTGACAGAGATGTCAAGTTCACTTCCAATTTTTGGAAGGGGTTGTTTGCAGATTTGGGTACAAAGCTAAACTTCAGCACTGCATACTATCCTTAAATAGATGGGCAGACAGAGAGAGTTAATTAGGTGCTTGAAGATATGCTTCGCATGTATGTCATGGACAAACCAACCAAGTGGGAAGATTACTTACACTTGGTAGAGTTTGCTTATAACAATGGACAGCAAGCATCCTTAGGGATGAGTCTGTATGAAGCTTTGTATGGAAGGAGGTGTAGAACACTAGTGACTCGAGATAATCCAGTGGACAGGGTTGCGCTTGGACCAGAATTGCTCAAAGAAATGGAGCAAGAGGTTGTAAAGATTAGACAGAACCTGAAAGCAGCACAAGACAGACAAAAAAGCTATGCAAATAAGCATAGGATGAACAGAGAGTTCAGTGTTGGGGATCATGTTTACCTCAGAGTAAGGGCAAAGAAAAGTTCCTTGAAGCTTGGAAGTTGTGCCAAGCTATCATGAAGATATTGTGGGTCGTTTGAAGTGCTTGAAAGAATAGGGCATGTTGCATATAGACTTGCATTGGCTGCTAGTACTAGAGCTCATAATGTTTTTCATGTTTATTTGCTTAAGAAATATGTACATGATCCTAACCATGTGATAAATTGGGATGTGATTCAGGTGGAACCCGAGGGAGAGTTCCAAATCGAGCCAATGCGCATCCTCGACAGGAAGGTCACAATGCTCCGAAACCAAGCCATAGGGCAGGTAAAGGTGCAATGGGAGCACTACGGACCTGAAGAGGCTACGTGGGAGCTAGAGGATTCCATGTGATTGGCACATCCATTTTTGTTCAATTCTGGAAACACTAAGGCGATACCAGTGTAGCATTTTGTTCATTTTTGTAAAGCATTGAGGACAGTGCTATTGAAGGAGGAGGGGAATGTAACACCCCGGTTTTGACCCCGATGCATTAAATATACATTATACATATATTCTAAATAATCATGGTGAGGAGTTAAAGGCAAAATCCCCACCATCAATTTGGTTATGTTATGTTTCGGATTGGAATTGTCACCGATGGTATATCGGGACATACGGCACGTATTAAATTGTGGCATCATGTAAATGTGCATTTTAATTAACAAAACCCAACCAGCTATGTTCACTGCAACCATATTGAAAAGGGCATGATTTCCTAAGGTTAAGGGGGGATTGCTAAACCTGGACCCCATGGGGAAAAGCCATGTGTCACACCTTAAACCCCTATTTAGTTGAGGCAGTTATTGTTGGGAAGTGGTGGGTGGCAGGATTGTCAGTCTTTGCCACATGCTCACTCCACCAGCTATTTCTCCACCTTCACATGGGTAAGAGAACCACAACTACGCCACTCTCTCGGCCGTTGGGTTCACTCTCATGCTGAGACATTTTGTTATGTTCACCTTCTCACACGCAGGGGGTTCGGATGGTCTTCCTCACGCAAAGATGAGTTAAGAAGGAGTGTGATTTCTTATATGGGGGTTTGTTCTCCCTTTTTCTCTCTGATTGTTATTCTGTGAGATGTTCACTCTCACACAGGAGATTGTTCTCCCTTTCCCCATTTTCATACTGTTTAATGTTTGGTTACTTCATCGTTGAACCGTGGTTGTTGTTCTCCTCTGATCGATTGGGTTGCTGTGAGTACTTACATTGTGTGGGATGTGGTTTCATCCACACTCTGGTTGGTTGTGGTTTTCCCTTATGATTTGGGCTGTTGTAGGTTGTTGTGGGATCGTTTTGGCCACGATAGGGCCAAGAATGATCCAAGGAGTTGTATATCCCCTGTTAAAGCTTTAATAGCTGGTTGCTGCATACACGCAGTGGTTTTTCCTTAGACTGCATTGGAGTGGTGAATGAAGGCCTAATGTGCTTGATAAACCTAGTGTGTTGGGAACCACATAGACAGAGCTAGTGGGTTGGCTTTCTTCTCCACAACCCCTGAATAGCACTGGAAGGGAGATCAGGGTCTGAGGGACTGCGTTGCAGAGAAAGGACTGATTTCCTTGTGTTGGGTGTGTGTGGGTGTCCTATAAGTTAGGCTAGTTTTGGTGTAGGTGTCCTTGGCTCCTCAATGATCTCACCAGCTTAGCATTTAGCCTTTCCCAGCTCCTGGATGGCCTAATAAACCCAACTGTGTTGGCTTGGCTAATCTATCGTTAGCCTGATAAACCCAACTGTGTTGGCTTGGCTGAACTGTGTATCCATGTTGTGTTGTTATCCTTGGCTATGTGCAATACTTCTAGTTCATTATTCCTTGGGGAATCATGCCCGGATCGGGGGTGGCAGTGTTGCTGAGAGATTAAGGAGCACATGGTCCTATGGTTGGGTGGAACGTTGCTGACATAGCTGGTTGCGGGACAAGTTCTTTATAAGATAAGTATTCTTTCCTAACTTATGTTTGCAATCATATTTATCATTGATGAATGATGATGTACATGTTGAATGCTGAAGTGTATATGAATGATTGATATGTTTTGCTTCCACTATGTATATGAATGATTATGCATCGTTGTATGTTATATGTCTTTAAGAATTTACTTCAGCATTATCTATATGTATGTTCATATTCATGGGGCTAGATGCCCGGATGTTTTGGTGTATGGTAGCGTCCTCTTCATCGGTTGGGGATGCTACAATGGCTATCAATGTGATTACTTGGTGAATCCAATTTAAACAGAGGGAATGTGTTTCCTATTGTTGGTTATATGTTATATACTTTACATGTGTGTGGGAGGTGTGCATGTCGGCAACGCGTATAATGACCCCTATCAGCACCTTCACATGAATAGGCTGATAGGATGTTTTCATTTGGAAATGGTTGTTAGGCCATTTTCGACGTGAGCGCAGCAACCCCTAATTTTTTGGTTATTTTTTACTATTTTGAGGAATTTTCTAAAAATATGTAATTTGATCACAGTTAAGGGATTGGGGTCTATTTTCTAATCCATGTTAACAGATTAGGATATTGGATGTTGCGAAATACCTATATTGTATTGTAAGTTATTCATAATGATATTGAGAAAATAGGAGGTGTGGATCCAAGGTTTGTTGGTTTTCCTGGTTAATGGTTTCCAAGGTAAATATTTTTTTTTATGTGTGAATATTATGGTGTAATATTTGTTTTTCTTAAATAATATGTATGATTTTCTTCTCTGCACAAGTTTAAAAATTACATGTGGTATCAAATCTCAATGATTGGCATTAGGGGGGAAGCCTTTGTTGCTAAGGGTTCGACACAGTTAATAGATCTTCAATCTATGATAAACCTGGGTTCAGTGGGATTTTTGTGGTGTTGATTTGTGCATTGAAAGAGAATGGCAAGAAGTTCAAGAATTGATATTGAGAAATTCAACAGCCAAAAATTTGAGCTATGGAATATCAAAATGGAGGATATTCTTCTATATCGGGAACAGCAGATTGTTGTGGATCCCGGTACAAAACCCACTAGAACATCACAAGAAGATTGGGATAAATTGGAAAGAAGGGAAAGGATACAATTATATTGTTCTTATCATAATCTATGTTTTTTAACGTATCTGGTGAAGATAGTGCAGTAAAGCTTTGGGGAAAACTAGGGTGTTTGCATCAATCAAAATTCCTTGTGAACAAGTTGTTTCTGCAAAAGAAATTGTTTCATCTCAGAATGGAAGAAAATTACACAGTGAAAGAGCATTTGAATGTCTACAATACTCTGGTAAGTTATATAACCTCTGTTGGAATTAAAATGGCTAAAGAAGATAAATGTATTATATTATTTTATTATTTTCCAAATTCTTGGGACAACCTGATTGTTGCAATAGGTAGTGCTAGTCAAGCGACCTTAAAATTTGATGAAATAGTACCATCCCTACTATCATAAGAAATGAGGTAGAAAACCATGGATAATCATAGCATGAATTCATTGTCTATGAGAGGTATCCCCTAGGAGATAAACAAAAATAAAGGATCTGGGGGGTGATCTAAATCTAAGGGTAGATCTAAATTCCCAGGGAAATAAATAAGGAAGTGTTGGAAATGCAGTAAATCTAGGCACTCTAAAAAGGCTTTCAAATCAAGTTGAAAATCAAGGATGGAAGGATTAGAACTCTACCTGGAGTGTTACATATTCCAAATATAACGAGAAACTTGATATCAATCAGAAATATGGATGTTGTGGTTGTAAATATTGTGTGTGCATATGGATGTTGCGAAATGGTTCAAGGTTCAATGGTATTGATGGGGGGATTTCGATATGGAAATATGTACAAACTATTGGGAAGCACCATCATAGATGACTGTAACATTTTTGGTGTTCCTAAGGAAGGAGGTAAATATGATAGAACCCTGCTTGTATCGGGAGGAAAGGCAATGCTATGGCATCAAAGATTGCGACATATTGGAGAAAAGGGCCTTTGAGCATTACAAGGTAAATGTATGGTTGAAGGTATGACTGATTTCACTCTAGATTTTGATTTTTGTGAACATTACATATATGGAAAACATAATCGAGTAATATTTGCATCTGGTGCTACAAGAGTGATAGGAATTCTAGAGTTAATAAATTGTGATGTATTTGTACATGTGCGAGTTCCATCATTAGGTAGATCAATGTATTATGTTTCATATATAGATTATTTCATAGGGAATACATGGATTTACTTCCTTCAAAATAAATCTAAAGTATTTGCTAAGTTTTAAAAATTTAAGGCTCTTATAGAATCAATCATAAAATAAAATAAAGGTGTTGAGGAAAGATAACAGTGGAGAGTTCTACGGGAATGAATTCAAGGAATTCTGTAAGAAGTGTGGTATCACCAAGAAGAATACTACTCCATACACACCTCAATAGAATGGAGTTTCCAATAGGATGAATAGGATGTTGATGGAAAATTCAATGAGCATGCTAAGCGGTGTCGGGATAGGACAAGAATTCTGAGCAGAATCAATGGAAATAACATGCTACTTGGTAAATCGATCACCCACATCAGCATTGGTTGAAAAAACTCCACAAGAGCTATGAACTAGTAAGAAATCATATATTAAGCATCTAAAATTTTTTGGTTGTGATGCTTATGTACATGTTCCAAAGGAGAAAAGGAGCAACTTGGATAACAAAGTTGAGAAGTGTATCTTTATTGGATATAAATATTGTATGAAATGTTATAAGATTTGGAATCTTGTAACTAAGAAGACTATTTAGAGTCGAGAGGTTGTGGTTAGAGAGGTCAAAGAAGTCCCCATATAGGAATTGACTCCAGTGGAAAAGGAACCATAGAAGATATAGTTTGAGTTAGAAGGTGAAGAATGTGAATCGATATAAGAAGTTAAATCAGAAGAAGAAGAACCTCATACCCCATTTTTTAGGAGATTGTCTCTAGAAAGAAGGCAACCAGAAAGGTATTCCCCTCCTAATTTTCGCTCTCGTTTTTCTTTTTTATTACTGATAATGATCCTAGAAATGTGAAGGAAGTTGTTGATTCAGAGGATAGTGATCTCTAAAAGAAGGCCATGGTTGAAGATATGGGTTCCTTGGACAAAAAAAAAGCTTTGGATCTAGTTTATTTACCAGTTGGAAGAAAAGTTGTTGGCAGTAAATGGTTGTTTAAATAGAATTGAAATGTAAAAGGTAAGGTGGAGAAGTACAAATTCCTCTTGGTAGAAAACAGATATTCTCGCATAGAGGGGATTGATTTTGGTGAAATATTTTCTCCAATTGCAAAATTAACTTCTATTATATTTATTCTTTCTATTGCTACTACTTTTGACGTTGAAGTAGAGCAAATGGATGTGAAGAAAACATTCTTACATGGATATATTGAAGAATAAATCTACATGAAGCAAACAAAAGGGTTCATAGTAAAGGGAAATAAAGAGGTGGTATGTAAACTAAAGAAGTACCTTTATGGTATAAATTAATCTCCAAGGATGTGGTACCAACATTTGGACACATAGGTACTTGGATTGTGGTTTATGAGAGGCAAGGATGATCATTTTTTATACTCCAAACAGATTGGTTATCACTTCATTAACATAGTATTGTATGTTGATTGTGTGTTTCTTATTGGAAACAAAAAGAATATTATTAAGGTTGTGAAGTCTTGGTTGTCCTCCAAATTTGATATGAAATATCTTGGTGTTGCAAACTTTATTCTGGAAATGGAGATAAGAAGAGATCATGCAAACAGGAAGGTCTAGTTAAATCAAAGAAAATATGTTGAGACAGTACTAAAGATATTTAACATGCAGGAAAGTAAGCTTGTGAAGGTCCCTATTCATGTAGGTGTAAAGTTATATGTATAGAAGTGTCCCAAGACGCAGGAAGAAGAAGAATATATGTCATGAGTTCCATATGCCAATGTACTTGGAATTTTGATGTATGCAATGGTCTATACCAGACCAAACATTTCTCATGCAGTGGGAGTTTTGAACAGATATATGTCAAAACCAGGGAAAGAGAATTGGACACCTGTAAATAGGGCATTCATATATTTGTGTGGCAACACAGATTATGCAATCTGCTACCAAGGAATACCTAGACCAGACAGATTAATAGATGTACATGGATTTGTTTATGTAGCCTGGGTTGGAGATCTTAATCGTAGAAAATATACAAGTGGGTATGTACTTAACCTATTTGGAGGAGCTATCAGTTGGATGAGCAAGAGATAGGTTGTAGTTGCACTCTCAACTACAGAATTTGAATACATGGCATCCACACATGCCGACAAAGAAGTAGTATGGTTACAGATATTGTGTTCAAGTGTTGGGTTTGTATAGAAAGTTGTAAGGTTAGATTGTGATAGCCAAAATGAAATATTCCTGGAAAAAAACCCTGCTTATCATTCTAAGACAAAGCATATTGATGTGAAATATCACTCTGTGAGAGATATGGTTGAAGACAAGAAGGTGGTGCTGTAAAATATTGACACCTTGAAGAATGTTGTAGAATCATTAACAAAGTATGTTAGTACAGAGAATTTATCTTGGTGTAAAGAATCTATGGGATTTGATGCTCTAAACCTATTACTTTATGAGTATATGACTCATTGCTATGCAAAGAAAAAAACAAGTGGGAAAATGATAGGTATATTTTTATATTATTTGCATGTGTGTGGGAGATGCACCTGACGACGACATGCTTGAGGATCCTCGTCGGTACCTTCACAGAAAAATCACGGTAGGTTTTTTCCATTCAAAAACGGGAGTTAGGCCATTTTCGATGTGAGCGCAACGAACCCGAATTTTTGGGTTTTTTTTCCTATTTGGGGGGGATTTTCTAGAAATATGTAAAATTAATCCTAGTTAAGGGATTGGGGTTTATTTTCTAATCCAGTTTAACGGATTAGTGTGTCGGATGTTGTGAAATACCTATATTGTATTGTGAATTATTCATAATGATAATGATAAAATAAGAGGTGTGGCTCCAAGGTTTGTTGGTTTTCTCGGTTAAGGGTTTCCAAGGTAAATATTTGTGTTTTATGTGTGAATGTTGTGGTGTAATATTTGTTTTACTTAAAGAATCTATATATTTTGCTTCTCTACACAGGTTTAGAACTTACACCTATATGCCAGGTCGAGTTGATATACATGTGAGTGAGGTATGCACACTGTTTGTGTATGATGAAAGGGTTATTTCTTAATGATAATCCTACACACATGACACAGATAACCAAGCGTAATAATTATTATGACAAGAATATTGATAATGCAAAGAAAAAAATTGAAAAGAAACATAGTGTACATGGGGGGGACTGAGTGTTATAAAAATGGTCTCTTTATATATATCACATTAACAGGGTTGTTGAGAAGAATCCATTCAGGATCACTCAATATATATGCTCCCTTAGGTAAGCATTATTTAGTTATGTAGGGTTTAGTCCACCTGGACACAAACTTACTAGGTCTGGGTTTTTTTGCCTTTTTGGCATTTAAAACAATGACAAAGTCACCTTAATTGAAAGTGCAAGGGAATAAATGGTGGTGATAGTGTGATTTGAAGAGAATATTAATGTCTTCATTTTGTTTGATTCACGACGTTCTTCATTGACATACTCTAAGGTGAATAGGAATTTCTCCAATGTCGACTAATAGTTTGACATTGGATTGTAGTGTACGGATTTGGAAGTCAATAGGTAGGACTTGTTCTACCCCATCAACAAGATGGAAAAGAGTAAATATGGTGGTGTATTTTAATTATGTTCGGTATTCCCATAGGGTAGGAAACAACATGTGATTCCAATTATTTTTTTTATTGACAGTCCTTTGAAGCATGGTTTTAATGACTTTGTTCATGGCTTCAACTTTGTTGGATTGAGGATAGTAACAGGTATAGCACTCATGTTTGAATCCTAAAAAATTTTAAAATTCCTCAAAATTCTCATTGTGGAAGTGAGTTTCATTATCATTAACTGATTATTTAGGAATGCCAAATCACGAGATGGTGTGGTTAAAGAAAAAGTGGGATTTCGTAGTGCTAGTGTAGGAAAAGGTAGGAATTATTTCATTCATTTGGTGAAGTAATTAATGGTGAAAATGATGTACTTATGGATTTGGGTTGAGGAAAGATTGAATTCCATGAAATTAATTCCCCATTTTAAAAATAAACCAGATGAAGTGGGGCGGGTGGAGCTCTTGTTTTTTAGGAAAAGACTTGGCAATTTGTACACCTTTTAGTTATGTGTATGCAATCTTTGAATAGTGAAGGCCAAAAGTAACCAGCACGAATAATTTTTTGGGAACTAGAGGACCTTTGGAAGTGGCCACTACATGTTCCACTATGGTACTCATTAAGAACTAATTTCATCTTTTTCAAGATATAGACACCGCTTTAAGATGGTTTCAATCCCATGTCAATACAAAACATATTCGAAGAGGAGATATCTTGGGGAATGATGGAGAATGAGGAAAGGATCAATGCAAGATAGGTGGGAGGAGAATTTTATTGTCCGAAGGTAATTTAATATATCATCTTTCCATGGATCATCGCTATTTAAGATAAATAGGTGTTTGTTGGGGAGCTGGTCATTCACGGGAAACCCAGCTGTGATGGTGGGAAGGTCTATGATTAGATTGGTTGGGGAAAATGATTTCTTGATTTTATGTCTTACAAAATCAATATTGATTTCTTGAAGAATAACAATCCACCTATAAAAATTACCATTGATAAGCCATTGGCTAAGTATGTATTACATAGGGTTGGATTTTGTGATCACAGTTGTTTTGGTCAATGTTTGAGCAAAATTGAAGATACTTGGAATTTAAAACTTTTGATAAACAAATCCAGTGCATGTATATCTCATAAAAAATTCAAACACACAAATTATTCAATCCATAAGAAACAATATGTACCCTGGTAAAACCCTCCAAATCTAGAGGATGAAAAACCTAGCAATCCTTTGAGTATGATAGATAATTGTAGAGAATGATTTTACAACACTTGCAATTTGTCTAATAAGATATATCAAAGGCATTAGAGAATAGATATCACTTGAACATTGTCTCAGCCTTTCCAAGTGCATAGCACTTTAATAAAAATATTATTCAGTCATACAATGAGAGGTAATGAATGGTTCCATACCTTTAGGCACTATGACACTGTGGGAACTATTTGCATTATCCACACATTAACCTTTTGCGCCTTCCTTGACTTGGTTCCAAGTTGTCACCTCTAAATTCTCTCCCATTCTGACGATATGTGCCCTCCATTAATTCACTGTGTTAACTTCCTTTAATTGAATGTGAACCAATTCAAATGAATGTTAACTAATTGAATTGAATGTGAAATTTATTGAAGTAAAATCAACATAAACTAACTGCTTGATCATTATTTAGTATTTTCATTGAATTTCTTTAGTGCTTCACAATCAGTGCCATCCACAAACAAACACTTTGCATAAATCAAGGAGTAAATTAAATGAAACTTGTTTTTCCACAACTGAAACTTAACTGATGTCTTTTTAATTCTAATTCACTAGAGGTATGGCGTGGGAAATCCAAATCCTTACTCTATCTCTATGCTCATCTCATTTATTATTAATTAAATTCTGCATGGTCCATATGTGTTTAATTAATTAATCATATTTATCATATCATACTCAAAATAATTGTTCCATACCAATGCTCATATGTATTACCCTAGGTCATATAGTCATATGCTAAATTAATTCACTCTATGGGTGTCTAAGCCTTATAGGAGACTTAAATCACCTAGTGACCGTGACTAGCAATACATCGCATAGCATATCCACTTGACTTGATACAACACAAGCTATATGGTATTGATACAAAACAAGACTTCAATATTGATACAACACAATATTCTAACCTTGATACAACACAAGATCCCGACTTTGATGCAACACAAGATCATGAGCTTGATACAACATAATATCACAGTGCATGAATATTTCATGAATAGGACTTGATACAACACAATGTCCTAGATTGATACAACACAAAATTCCTTAACTTGATACAACACAAGTCCCTTAACTTGATACAACACAAGTTCCATACTTTATACAACACAAGTCTCCTAGAGAATGACTCCTGATGTTGTACATTTAATACTTGGTCTCAACGAGGGATACATTCTCTACCATACCAAGATTATCTCAGAAGTTTCTAAACTTCGTCACCGATAGAGACTTTGTCATCACATCTGCAATCTACTCATCAGTATCTATGTACTGAAGTTTTACAATACCTTTATGGACCATGTCTCAAATGAAGTGATACTTTATTTCTATGTGTTTTGACTTGTCATGAAACACAGGATTTTTGAAAAGCTTTATACAACTCTGGTTGTCACACCTTATCACTGTAGGCTCTAGATTTTCATCGAGCAATTCTCCAAGTATATTTCTCATCCACACTACTTCTTTGCAAGTATTACTAGTAGCAATGTACTCATCCTTTGTGGTTCACTTGGAAACTGAACTTTACTTTCTGCTAGACCATGAAATTGTAGCCGAACCCAATCTAAAACAATATACAAAAGTGATCTTCCAATCAACAATGCTTCCACCCCAATCAGAATCAGTATATCCAAGTAATAGCAATCTTCCATTGGAGGCATACTTGAGTCCATAAGTAATTATACCGCAGAGGTATCTCAAAATATTCTTACCTGCAACCTAGTGTGTGTGTCTAGGATCAATCATGAACTGACTCAAAAATCTAACTGTACAGAAAATGTCTGGCCTCGAATGTATCAGGTACATCAATGAGCCAATCAATTGTCTATATAATGTGGGGTCCATTGGATCTGATCTAGTCTCACTCTCATAAAGTTTCCTCAAATTGGAATCCATTGGACTATTTATGGATTTACAATCCACCATGCAAAATCTATGCAATATGTCTGTAGTGTACTTCCCTTGAGATAGAAATATCTCATCAATTATATGCCAAATCTAAAGGCCTAGAAAGTAGTGCATAAGACCTAATTATTTCATATCAAAATCTTAGGTAATATCCCTCTTACACTTAGCAATCATCCATTCCTCTCCAGTGAGGAAAATATCATCCATATATAGGACTAATATCAAAGGTTGGTTTTCCACTACTTTGAAGTACAATTTTGAATCTGCATCACTCTTTAAGAAAACCAATTTCTAAAGATAGCTTTCTATTCTGGTATACCAATCTCGAGGAGCTTGTTTTAACCCATATAGGGATTTCTTAAACTTACACACATGGGACTCCTTCCCATGTATCATGAAACCCTCAGGCTACTCAATGTAAACATCTTCCTCAACCTCACCATTAAGGAAAGCACTCTTCACATCCATATGGTGAAGCTTCCAGCCCAATATCGATGCAAGTTAAATAATAAATCTAATGGTGGTATACCTAGACACTAGAGCAAAAGTCTCCTCATAATCAATTCCATCTTTTTAAGAAAATCCACGAGAAACAAACTTGGCTTTGTACTTGTCCATATTGGCATCTGCAACATGTTTTATTTGGTAAATACATCTAGAAGTTACAACTAACTTCCTCTCAGGTCTGGGAACAATATCCCAAACATCATTCTTCAGAATAGAATAACATTCCTCTGTCAGAGCATCGTTCCACTATTGCAGCTATGTATCCTCTTCATATGATGAAGGCTCTAAGTCATTGATGTTGCTCATAAATGCAACATATCCTAAATACATGTCAGTCTTATTGCGCTCTCTGGAAGTTCCTAATGGTGTTCCATGCTTCTCATCATCTCTTAGTGACATCTTGGCACCATGTTGACATCCTCTTTGTAGGAGGTTCATCAACTAGTTCTAGAGTTCTAGATTCTCCCTCTAAACATCAGAAGGGGAAGAACCATCATCATGATCCTTTGATATAGGAGCCTCTACCTCCTATGTCTTTGGATTGCATTCAAGCTCATTTGACTGCTTGAATTTTTCCTCCTGATGGAAAGTCACATATCAACTAACCTCAACATGTCTCTCACTAGGTACATATATTCTAAATGCCTTGGAGGTCCCATTATATCCCACAAAAGTTCCCTTCTTTCCAGAAGGTTCCATATCGGTTCTCTTTTCTTTTCGTATGTGAATATAGACAGGACATCCAAACATCTAAAGATGTGATATGTCTGGCTTCTCACCAGTGAACACCTATTCAGGTGTTTTCTCATCAAGAACTGCATGTGGACTTATGTTATATATGTACACTGATGTACTAGTAGCTTCTGCCCACAAATAAGCAGATATATCATGATCATGTAACATGGAATTTTCATCCTCACAAACAGTTCTTTTATTTCTCTCTGCAACCCCATTCTATTGCGGGTTGTAGGGAACTATTAACTGTATACATATCCTTACATCACTACAAAACTCATTAAAGGAATTTGATTCAAAATCTCCACCATTATCAGACCTTAGGGCACGGATATTCCTACTTGTTTGATTCTCAACTAAGGCTTTATATTCTTGGAATTTATTGAAGGTTTTACTTTGGATTTCATTAAGTAAATCCAGGCCTTACAGGAGAAATAATCAATAAATTAGACATAGTAAATATGCCCACTGAGGGAAGGGGAATACATGGGTCCACGCACATCTGAGTGCACTAGATATAATATGCCTTTATATCTAGTATGGATTCTAGGAGACTTATTATTAATACCTAAAGCACAACCCTGACAAACAACATCATGCACAAAATCAAAACTAGGCATACCTTCCACCATTCGTTGTAAACCAGGTAGTGCTATGAAGTGGAGCTGACCATGCCTCCTATGCCACAGCTCACATAGGTTGATAGTATGATGTGTCATATATGAAATAATCTTTCATAGGACCTTATAAATTCCTCCTTATCAAACTCCAATAACAGTAGCATTATCAATGTTCTATTTCTTCGGCCACAAGTATGCTTGATTCTCCATGAAGATAACTTGGAAGCCTTTAACTCCAAGAAAAGAAACCAAGAGTAGGTTCTTCTTGAATCCAAGGACACAAAGTATTTCCTCCACAATTAGTGCATATCCCTAACTTAGATGGAAGGATGTGGATCCAAATCCTTGGATTGAGTATATGGAATTGTCTCCCAATTCTACCACGCATGCAAATTGTTTCTCTTTTAGCTTGGAGATTGCACCCTTGTATCCTGACATATGCTTTCAAGCACCACTGTCAATTAGCCATCTACCTTCTCCCATGATGAGAGATATATACAAAGAAGAGACAAAATAATACTCACTCCTTGTCTCTTTCTCTTCATGTGCATCTTCTTTGGAAGTTTCTTCTGCGGCGGTGGAAGCATGAAATATTCCTTCTTTTCTTTTCCTCACACGTGTTACGGAGAGAAATTCCTATGGCTTGGGGTACCACAACAGACAACTTGAATCCAAAAATCAATCCTTTCCAATATGCAATAGAAATTAAATGTCTAACACTAAAGGATCAGACCTCGTACCTTATTCCGGACGGTTGAAGTAGATCCTCATTGAGCTTTCCAACTTCAGCTTGAATTGATAGATTACTTCCTCAACAACAAGTAAACAATACAAGCATTCTATATATCATGGTGTTAGATCTATTCTAGCATATATAATCAATAATGTATAAGCATTTGACATAATCCCATGGATAAAATATTCATTCAAACACACATTATTGGATAGGAAAAGATATTTCTATTAATATAAATCAGAGATTACAATAGACACAACCTCTATTGGCAAGTCTGCGAATTGGAGAAACCGAATCCCCCACTTGGGACTCCACCACTTCAATCCTCCATCTCTAGATAGCAAGCTCACAAGCAAAAGGAAAGGTTGGGAAGAACACAAAAGTGCTCCAAGGGACAAAGGGATGCAGACTCAAGCATAAGTTCCGGCAACAATGGACTATAGTTTCCTTGCTCTCAATTCTCTCTTATGCCTTCAATGTACCAAGGAGTTCCTTATATAGCTTTTCAAAGGGGTAATGAAAGGTCGAATCCGAGTGATCTCAAGGCATATGGAAGGCTAGGAGTCAAGTGACTCGGATCTATGTCAAGGAAAACTCCAAAAGGATTTGGATTTTGTACACATCCCGATGTACGCGGTTTTAGTGGTCAAACGCACGTATATATGCAATTAGAGGTTTAAAAATCGCGTGTATCATTTTTCACATGTTTTTAGGGATGGTCAGGAAAACATCAAAGGACAAAAAATGGTCCAAGGGGTCTAAGGAGTCTGCAGTGGGACAGGGGAAGGCAATACAAAGTGTGATTCACCTGGAGTGGTGAAATCAGCTATAACAGATGCCCCCTAATGTGTGAGGTCAGAGGGGTCATACGATGGTCGAAATACATTATAAGTCCATCCCAGAAGTGGAGTGATGAAGGATCTCAAATGGAAGACCAGCCACCCAATCAGCATAGTACAATAATACAACTCTGCACATAACTGCAAATACATATAGCAGTCTCGGATACATAAGAGTACAATGGCCATGAATAGGCATGATACAAGATATCACATTAGTGGTCATCGCCACGTACAATATACATAGATCAGAATCTCCATGATGAAGATATACAAAGGACCATGATCTCCATAATGGTTGAAGATATATAACAGATCAAGATCTCCATAATGGCTGGAAATATCTGACATATACTGGAATCAAGTCATGAGAGCTGAAATCTCATGAACATTGGCATGATCAAGGAGGTAGCATATAAGAGATGCCACCAATCTGGAAGGTCTTCTACACAAACCGCTATGAGTACATGTCCTACTATGCGAATAGAGGTTTCGAGGTCAAACATAGTAGTCCATCGTCTGATTACCAGTCATTAATGTATACCATTAACAGACGCGAGATCACCCACCGATAATGAAAATGGGAATCAAGGTACTAGAGTGCAAACTAACAAGTGTGAATAAATGTGTTGAGGTTTAACACTTGAGAGGATCCATCGATCAGGAGACATTGATGTATTCCCAAATACTATCGATGGTGAGAGAACCTGCCACTGATGACTGCAAGTCTCAAGGCACTCAAAATGACTCTAGATTCCAATCCCAAAATAAATGATCCGAATTCGATGGGATGAAATCCGTTGAAAGGAGGGCATTAAGGCATCCCCCATCATCCAACACGAGGTACTCAGCAAAGCTGTATAATGTGGAAGGACTTGATCATAAGGTGTACGAACCAGTAACTGTACCGGGAATGGCCGACATGCAAAGTCAAGAGAACTGAGGAATGGATGACTCAGGCTTCAACTTCCTTCGAACAAGAGCATAATGGTGTATGGTGACTGAATAAAGGCAGCATAGACTCAATATACAAACTGGGACATCTCTGCGACACATGAGGCATCGATAGAGGCTCCATGGGGACTGGGAGCTTAACCAGTCAGTGGAGATAAACTCAGATAAATGAGTACAGCTCCTAAAGTCAAACTATAACCCAACCAATGGATGTGATATACAGTGCTCTGTTCAAAGGCGACACGACTCGACAACTGCCAAAGATAACATCTTTCCTTGTCCGGCTTTTTGGTTTTTTTATTTTTTTGGACTTTTTCAGTTATTTAAAAAGCTTGAAAAAGAATAAAATGGCTTTATAGTTACAGACTAGGAGGAGATGAGTGTCATAAGGGAAAACAAACTATTTCCAAGC
>LPNX010386067.1:0-30942 GCA_001517045.1 Pseudotsuga menziesii | reverse complement strand
CGGGGGAAAATCCCCTCCCGGTAAAAAGGGAAACAAGCTGCGAAGGATATAAAAAATGGCTCTGCATGGCTAGACATGAGACAAGCTCGGGCTATATGGTTGAAACGCAATGTCAGGGGAGCCGGCATAAATCTCAATAAGGCAGGCAAAGCTCATGATAATGCATTCACAACTTGACATGAGGGATTCCTAAGGGAAATAGGCCAGCAAAAGATCAAGAGGAGTATGAGGCTCTTGCGAAATGTCATGGCAGTACTATACAACGGACTCCCACACCCTAAAGGAGAAAACGTCAGCATGGGCACCAAATGCAAATAAGGTGCTAACTAGGGTACCCATGTCAGGTGAAGCTCTACCACTCATATCATGCCACTTCTAAAACAGCAAGAAGGTTCTGTGACATAATAGAGTGGGTTCATACCTAAGGTCATGATGAGATGGTCATAAGGTCATGAAAAATAAAAAACGGTGATGAAACCTAACCTATATGCCATTTTAGATATGATACCTGAGATCGGCATGAATGGGTCAATCCAAATAGCTGAAACGGCACTGAAAAAGGTCCTCTACATCATGAATTATGTCAAAAACGGTCCAAAATGGTTAGAAAATGTCAAAACTATAGGAAAGGGGGTAAAAATTTTCAAATATTTGAAAATTTTCTATAAATAGTAAACAATTCAAAATATTATAAAACATTTGAAACTTTTACCCATTTGAGCTCAGATTTTCAACAGCGAATTCCAGGAGATCCAGCCGGCGGAATCCACTACCGTTTCTTCCAGGTATTTACCCATGCTCTTCTCTTCCATTTCAATGCAATTTTTATCAAATTCCATGGTCAATTAAGCTTTCTAGGCCAAACTAGAAAGGGCGCTACGGCCCACACGAAAATCGAGGGTTTTGTTGGAATATAAAAACCCACTCATAAAATAATGATTAATTATTTTATGAGTGGGTTTATTATATTCCAACACCCCCCTTTAAGCCTGACTATATGCATATATATTTCTGATTAGTTCAGGAATATCATCGTAAATTCAGGCTTAAAGGGGGGTGTTGGAATATAATAAACCCACTCATAAAATAATTAATCATTATTTGATTAATTTCCTACCCACTAGCTTAGATAGTTCGCATCCACTTGAACCTTAGAGTCAACACTTGCCATCAATATCCTAGGAATGATTTATTTCTGATTCTGGGTTGATCTTGACCACTTTATGGCCATCCAGAATTGGTAACTGCGCTTTACAACAGAATCTACTTTATTCTGCTTTTTCTGCTTTATCCTGCTTTTCTATGGATAAGGTAAAGCTAGTCAACTAGGAAATTGGCAGCTTTTGTTGCCAACCCATCCTCCATTATTTTCTCTCCATATTCTAGGATTAGCAAGTCTTTCCTTCACTCATCATCACTCACACATGCTATTGCTAATTCATGAGGTGCTTGGTAGATTGGGAAAGTGCTTTAGTCAACTATGGGGTTTATCATAATTAGTAAGCCTGCTTTATGAGCTAGCTTGAGTTGTCTTCATGCAACTCCTTTTTCCTTTATAAGGATGTATTACCTATGTAATAATATCAATTATCATTTATTGATCATTCATTAATGTGTCTTCATTAATTCTTCTTCTTCTCTCCTTATGCTAATTCTCTACAATTCTATGTGAGGTTAATTGTGTGCCTAGATCCTTAGCCAGTTTATGAAATTCCTTATGCCATCAAAGCTTTAGAATTTCTACATGGTATCAGAGCTAAGGTTCTCAAAGTTCAAGTTCTACAGGTTTTTCCATGTATAGGGCTGGATATACGCAAAAAATGCCCCCAAAGCCGCGTACATACGCGGTTGTTTTGAAAACAGTCACGTATGAGGCACGTATGAGGCCGCGCATAAGGTTTTTTCAATAATCTAATGGACAAATTTGCAATTTCTTGTGCAGGATGGTCCTAGAGTGGAGAGAGCATGAACATGGTGAGATAGAGGAATCAGTAAGGGCCGATCTAATGGCTCAACAAGCTCTACGTGCATGTGGACTCTACAAGTTTTGGTGTCTTGGTGGATTGACGGCCAAACCAAGACTATTATAGATGTTGGTGGATTACTGGGATCCAGACTCAGAGTTCTTCTAGATAGATGGGATGTCCCTTACTATAGAGGTGGAGGACATATACTTCATTACAGGGCTTTCTCAACGGGGAGAGGTAGTGAACTTTTGGTCTCGTGGTGGGCCAGGAGGTGGCCTGACTATCGATGAGTACATTGCGGTGTACTGCTATCCAAACACAGAGAAGGTGGGGAGCCAGGTCCCTACCAATGCTATATAGGTGCTGGGCCTAAAGGCCATACTATTGACATTGGGCAGGATAGCAGGCTTGGCATCACTCCACCAGGCCTCGCGGCCTCTAATGTTCTATGCAATGGAGTGCATGAGACCCATGATTTACAGCTGGAGCACTACACTACTGAGCAACATGAAACATCAGCTCAGTGAGTGTAAGGCAGGAAGAGTTCGGAACTTCGGGTTCAGCAGTATTTTGAGCACGTTTTTCTTCGAGCGTGTTCCAAGATTGAGCCCCAGAGTGGAAGTTCCTCTTCACGGGGTTCGAGATCCAGCCCAATGGCGTTGGGCAGATGCTATGCGCAGACTGGGGGTGGTAGGGTGGCCAACCCCTATCCAGCCAACTTCTTTCCATGGTGGCAACGACAGATAGTTGCCATCGATGATTACCCCTATGCAGGGATAGATTTCAGGGGGGACCCGGACATGCCACTACCACCAGGATCGGCATATGGCGATATAGGTAACGAATCTCGACCCTCTCTTTTTTTATTTTTTGAGTTATTTAATTTTTTTGTGTTTTTTTATTATATGGAATCAAAAGACATATTTTTGCATGACAATACATAGTGACATCTACCATTTGTGTGCAGATGTGGGACCACGGCGGCCAAAAGGCTTCCCTTGTCATAGACAGAGGGGAAGAGGAGATGACATCACGGGTGTGGATGCAGAGTGGATGCTCCAGAGCATTCATACCAATTTTGTGAGACTGACACATAGGGTTCCCATGGTGCAAGTCGAGGATTTGCCTGAGGCTATGCAGCGGCAGGTGGTGGGTGTACCACGTGCATGGGTGTGATTATTCCGATGGCTAGCTAGAGCCGTAGTGACCTTCCATGATCACAACCCTCCTCCTCCTCCATAGGATTAGATACCTGGGAGTGTATAAATTTTGTACCACCGTGTATTATATGTTGGTGGCTCGAGAGCCCCAATTTTTTATCATGACACTGTATTATCACATTTTGGATGTATATATAAAAAAATTTATGGTGATCGGTTTATTTATTTACATGTGTAAAAATTGTGTTCGTGATTAATTTATTGTGAATGAAACAAATGACAATATAACACGTAGTTAGCATATGAGTCAGCAACTTGATTATTATTTCTTGGAATATGTATGTATGTTAGTTATATTGTCAAATTGTCGTTCTAATAATCTCACATGTAAGAATCTTCTTAATAACGTCGGATCTCTAACATGGTACAAACCATTAAGTTGTGACACTACTAAATCCGAATCAAGACATACCTCAAGAGAGAGAACACCATGTGAAATGGCATCCCGTAGAAGCTCAATAATGGCACTATATTCAGCAACATTGTTGGAAGATGCCCGCAGACATATGCCTCCTGAAGACAGTACCTGACCCATAGGAGTGTAAATCACCCAAGCAGTAGAGGATGAGTGTTGAGTGTGACGGCTCGCACCATCCACGAATCCTATGCAGGTGGAAGATTTCATTGACATCTGCCAAAAGAAACGAAAACTAATCACAAACCCGATCACTATAAGAAAAAGACCTAATTATGCAAAATTGTACAATAATATACAATAACCAGCCTTGGCTGAAAATCATGCATAGTACTGCTTGAGATAGAGCCCATTTCTAGGCTCTGCCAAGGCTATTCCTTCGTAATCCACTAACTCATAATCTCCCTTCTGTAAGACACGTTTGACCACATAAGGACCACGTTACATGGGATTAAATTTTCCTGCACCCAGGGGTTCTTTCGGTTGATCCCACAAAAGGACCAAGTATCCCTCACTAAACCTCCTTGGACAGACATACTTATCGTACTGGACCTTTACGTGATGTTTATTGACTTCTACAGCCACCAAGGCATCCCGACGTTGCTCATCAAGTTGCTCAAGGTGGACCAAATGCTCCTCCAATGGTGAAGTATCTGGTAAGAGTTCTATATCTAGCTTCAAAGAAGGAATATCGCATTCAACCGGCAATATCAACTCCACTCCATGTACGAGTTGATATGGAGAAAAACCCGTGGCAGTATTAACAACGGTTCTATATGTCCACAAAGCAAGATATAACATGATGTGCCAATTATTCTTGCTTTGTGTGATGGTTCGTTGGAGAATGGATTTGAGTGATTTATTCACTGCTTCTACCTGTCCATTCACTTGAGGATAGTAAGAGTAGGAATGCTCTTGCTTGTACCCTAACTTTGATTCCAACTCTTCCATCATACAATTCTGAAAGTGTGAGCCATGGTTAGTGACAAGCTCTTTTGGAATTCCGAACTGAGTAATAATCTGGTTGAATACAAAGTGGGCGGCTGTCTCACCGTCGGATTTAAATGTAGGCATAGCCTCAGCCCATTTCGTGAAGTAATCAACAGCCACTATAATATTATGGTGCCCCCCAGTACAATCAACAGCCACTATAATCAACAGCCACTACGTCAATACCGTACAAAGTGTATCATATTTTGACAATAATAGCATAGAAGATTTTATTTTTCAAAACCTTTATTAATCTCTTTCTTCTTTGCATGAAATAACTTCTTGGGAAAGAATGGCTTCCTCCCTTTCTTGGTTCTAGTCGTGAGAGCAATATTATCCTCCTTAGTGCTCACAACTTTATTCTAGATCTGCCCTTCTTCTTGAATGCAATCATGCCAAATTCTTTCAAAGTTGGGATGCTCTTCTCTTCCATTTATTGCAGCAAGAAAGGTCTCCCATGAGGAGGGAATTCCATCGATGGTGGTTTGAAGAAGGTCATCCTCATCCATCTCCACATCAATGCTTGCAAGTTTATCCCTCACCTATGAAATATTTGTGAAGAAGGAAGCTACGGTCTCATCGCTTTCCATCTTCATGTTGCTCAACTTGTTATTCAAAACCCTATTTTGAGTGGGGTCCTTCTTCTCATAAATATTTGTGAGTGTGTCAAAACACTCATTTGTCTTCTTCAACGGTGTGATCACCGACATGAGGTTGTCCTTCATGGAGTCATATATGATCTTCTTTTCATTTGCTTAATTATTCTTGTAATTGTTTCTTCCTGCATTTTTAGTGGGATCTTCGATCACAGTGGTCACAAAGGAATCAAATTCATGCTCTTCAAGAATGTCGATCACCCTCGCCTTCCATGTGTTGAAGTTTGATGTGCCTTCAAGTTTTTCTTCGGGTTGGATGGATATTGATGCCATTGCTTCAATATATTTTATCAATTCTTCAAGATCTGCGTAGGTTTAGGATGTTTGCATAGAACTAATCTCTTGCATTCCCTTGCTCTGATACCATGTCGATGTTTGAGAAAAATTGAATATACTTTAACTTTAAAACTTTTGATAAAGGAATCTAGTGCATTTAGATCTCATAAAAAATTGAAACACACAAATTATTCAATCCATAACACACAATATGTACCCTAGGAAAACCCTCCAAATCCGGAGGATGAAAAACCCATCAATCCTTTGAGTAGGATATATTCTTATTGCCTGATAATATATATCAAATCAGCACTAGAGAATAGATATCACTTGAAACATTATCTCAACCTTTCCAAGTGCATAACAATTTAATAACAAGCGTACTCATTCATACAATGAGAGGTGGTGAATGGTTGCATGCCTTTAGGAATTGTGAACATTATGGACATTGTGTGCTTAGTGTGCACTATCCACACATTAACCTTTTGTGCATTCCTTTACTTGGTGCCAAGTTGTCACCTCAAAATTCTCTCCCATACTGAAGATATGCGCCCTCCATTAATTCACCATGTGTTAACTATCTTTAACTGAATGTGAAATGATTGAACTGAATGTGAACTTGATTGAACTGAACTGAACATCAACTAACTACTTGAACATTAGTTAGGAATTTAAGTGAATGTATTTAGTGCTTCACAATCAATGACATCCACAAACAAACACTTTGCATAAATCAAGGAGTATATTCCTTAATTAATTGAAACTTGTTTTTCCACAACTGAAACTTAACTGATGTATTTGTAATCTGAGTTCACTGGAGGTTTGACATGGGCAATTCAAATCCTTACTCTATATATGTGCTAATCTCATTTATTATTAATTAAATTATGCATGGTCCATATGTGTTTAATTAAATAATCATATTTATCATATCATACTCAGAAGGATTGTTCCATACTAATGATCATATGTATTACCACGAGTCATATATTCATATGCAAAGTAATTCATTCTAGGGGTAGCTAATCCCTAGAGGATACTTATAGCACCTAGTGACCATTACTAGCAATACATCACATAGCATATCCACGTGACTTGATACAACACAAGCTATAAGGTCTTGATACAACACAATAATTTGACCTTGATACAACACAAGATCACAGTACATGCATATTTCATGAATAGGACTTAATACAACACAATGTCCTAGATTGATACAACACAAGATTCCTTAACTTAATACAACATAATTTCCTGACTTGATACAACACAAGTCCCAGAACTTGATAAAACACAAGTTTCTAAACTTGATACAACACAAGTTCCATACTTGATACAACACAAGTTTCCTAGAGAATGAAACTTGATGTTGTACATTTAACATTTTTACACAGTAATATATAGTGGCACAATTTTTCTACTGAGACGATTATAGATATAGGATTACATATATAGATAGTTTTTTATCATGTTTCTAATTGATAGGTGGTCCTACCAATGTTTTACTAATGTAGTAAATGATGTGTTCATTTTTTCCTTCAACATATTGGACTAAGACACTAGTGATAGAGTATGAGGACACTAAGACGTAAAGGATGAAGTCCTTAACCCTAACATGAACCCTACGGTAAGAATACGCACTTGAGGGGTCTTATAAAGATGATTCGTATATCGGCGAGGTGATAAACCTGATTCATGTATTTATGTGATAAAGTCAGGCCAAGATGATGTGAGACAAGTCATTGAAAACATATTACATGGCTCGTTGCAACGTAGCATCAGAATTATTTAAGATGAAAGTATGACATGGTTATAAAATTCGCCCCACGGTATCGTGAACATTTTTTCGTATTAATCCTAAGGGAGAATGTGTATTTCATTATAGACCAAAAACTCGTCCATAAAGGATAGGATTTCATGGTCGGCAAAGGATTTGACTATATAGTCTATCAATAATGTGGGGAATTTATCTTTGGGACGAGCCTTGTTGAGATATTGAAAATCTACATAGACTCACATGGTGCCTAGATTTTTGTTTATGGGTTCAAGGTTTGATCCCAATATGTGTAAGAAATGAGAAAGATGAATCCATCTTGGTGTTTTTCAATTTCATCCTTGCTATCCAATTTCTTAGATGGATTTACAATCATTTGCTTTTATCATACTAGGGATGCATCTAGGCATGTGTCGATATGATGTTCGACTATGTAAGGGTCAATTCCAAACATTTTTGCATATAATTAGCAAAAAAACATCTTTGAAATTTTTGAATAGAGTTGTATAAATAGTGACCTCTTGTGATGAACAAGATGCTCCTATAGAGATATTTTTGACTACTCATGGGGTAATAGATATATTTACTTGAACTTGTGTGAAATATTAGCCATGTTTTCTTCTTTGAAAAAGTATGGGGCTGGAATGGGGTTTTTGAACTAATCGACATGATTATGGAGAATGAAATCTTTTTATTTGATGGTCTATTGTTGAGCCATATCTATGTTGGTACATCTATCATGAGGTGAAAAGGATGATATATGATGAAGTTTATCCCATGGGATTTCATGAATGTTCATAGCCTCTAATATCTCCTCATCTGAAGAGGAGTGTTTATAAAAAGTGTAGAGAGATATTGATTCATGAGTAGTTAGAGTGGGATATTCTAAGCGGGTCTTACCAAGGGTGGTTGGGATTTCGTTGGTATCCGATGAGCAATGATGCTCTTCAACAAACAGAAGATGAATATTTTCAAGTGAAAAAATGGCCCATGATGATATGCAAAGGATATCAATGTGATAAGTAGGATTAGGCAGGGAATAATTATTTCCTCTTGAGGCAATATTGGTGCATTTGTAGTAATGGGAGGAGGATTGTCTTCTAGCTACATTTTTCTAAGTAAACTTCTCACTTTGTGCATAAGATGGCGCACTAAAATGAGTAATCGGTCAAGAATCTGCATGATCAGCATGGTTGAGTGGTGGGAACCCAATTGAGTGTATGGTCCAGGATCAATGGTCTAAAATGGTGGCTAGGTGGGAATGTGCTTCTAGCGGATGGAATTACAGGGGTTTGATGTCCACATGATTAAAAATCACCATGTTCTTCCTTAGTTTGCTTGGATGTAGTGACAACATTGATGGAAGCAATTTCTTGGGAAATTGATTGAGGGATTTCAACCACGAGGTGTGTGAGGTGAATGGTCACCAATGCATCATGGAATCAAGGGAGTTGAGGACAATGATATGTATAATGTACAAACCGAGAACAAATTGTGCATGGATGATTAGAGTGCAATGTCTTAGTCTTGGTCTTGGTATTGTGTGTAACCATGGTGGTTGGTGTACCCTTTATTGAAGAGATAGTGGCATGTGTTTGTTGAAATATTATATATTCAAAGAATATTCTAAATGTATTTTATTGTTGTAACCTATCAGAGATGTTTTATTCCTCTGGCCGGATGTTACTATTGTATTTGGTCATCATAGAATCGTGAGGTAAAACCTTCATTGTAAGTTGAGTCAATAGAACCCTCTAGAATGTAATATTATATTACTTTGTGTCTTCCTAGGTGAATTCGGCCCAGTAAGTTTGTTGGGGAAGACCTATTGGGGAAAAATTCAAGTGGAAGATAGTGTGTAAATAGAGGAGGTGTGTTCCTCATTTAAAACACACACATGCTTGTGTATAGCTCATAGGGGAGAGGGAGAGAGACATACCAAAAAGGAGAAGGAGCGCCTATTTGGGGTTTTATCTTTGTAATTTTGATACATCTATATAGAGGAAGTTTTGTTGGGTTTTCTTCCCCTTGAGGTTTTCCCGGGATAAATATGTGTCTATCTTGTGCTTGTGTTTATTTCAGTGATCATGCATATGCTATTGTTGTGAAATTGAATGAATGATATCTAGATAAGAATATGGAATATTAGCATGGTATCAGAGCTAGCATGAATAGAACAGCTTTCACAAGGTGAAACTCTCTCTCCACTCCCTTCGGCAAGAAATTAGGGTTTTGTCAAAGTTGGAATTTTGAAGATCTGTTTGTATAAAAATTTGTGCCTCCCTAGAGCGCATGTATTGATCCTTAGATTGAAATTTTTGAGTGGGTAGATCTTCAGGAAAGTCAAACCCTAGTTTGGATTTGGACCAAAAAACTGTAGATCAGAATCTTGTAAGTAAATTTTGAGAGGTGAAAATTTAGAATCTCTAGAAACCAAGTGTACCAATCAACTCGCCTCATTCAAGTGCATCTCCTGGTAAGGTTAGTTTTTCATTTTGGGAAATTTCATTTTTTAGTGACCTCCTAGACAAGATGGCCCCAAACACTAAGCTTGAGGACAAGCAAGAAGGCATAGAAAACTTTCGAGCATGGAAATATAGGATTGGTCTCATTATTAGAGAGAATGATCTTAACAAATACATCAAAGGAGAAGTTGCAGAATCTGAAGAGGGTGAATCTAAAGAAAAGCACAAGAAGGACCTGATTGGGGAAATGAGGATCATTGTTTATTCTATCAAATATCACTTGATTCCTCAAGTGTCATCCAAAGAGACCCCCAAGGAGATGTATGATGACCTATCCAGAATGTATGAAGGAAGAAACATCAACATAAAGATGAATTTGAGAGCTCAATTGAAGAGTACCAAGATGAGCCAAGGAGAATCCATTCAAGACTACTCCACAAGGGTCTCCCAATTTAAGGAGCAACTAGAATCCATTGGAGACTCCCTTGATGAATATGAACTAGTTATGACTTCTCTCAATGGTCTCACTATACCTTGGGATCCATTCATACAGACTATGTGTGCCAAAAAGGAAAGCATGAAGTCTGACATTGTATGGGAATATTGCATCCAAGAGGAGGCTAGAGTATCTAATAGAGAAGCTCTACTTAAAGAAGATGATCAAGCCCTATCCACCCATACCAAAAGAGGAAGAAGTCAATATAACTTCAAGAATGAAAGCCGCAAGGAGTCTCGAACTTCCAAGAGGTTCCAAAGAAGTAGAAACAATCAGAGGAAATACTACTCCCACTTTCAATGTTACAATTGTCACAAGATAGGCCACATTGCCAAAGAGTATCCATTGAAGAAATAAGAATATAAGACGAAAAACAAAAGAAATCATGCACATCTAGCTGAAGGTGAAGAATAAGAATAAGAAGAAGAAGAAGAAGGACCTTGATGAAAAAAAGCAAAAGAAGAAGATGCAGAAGACTATGTATTATTCTTTGCACTCTCTGGGTCTATGACACCTGGAGAAGATACATGGCTTATTGATAGTAGTGCTTCAAAGCACATGACGGGACGGAAGAAAACTCTGTCAAAACTTGAAGAGAAGAATTCTCCTCAGAAAGTATCATTAGGATATTACTATCAATATCCTATCAAAGGTATTGGTGAAGCAAGCTATAAGCTTTATACTGGAACTCCCATGAAGATGAAGGAAGTCTTATTTGTACCAGGTTTGAATAAGAACTTACTTTCTATCTCATAATTATATAATAAAGGATATAGAGTTGCATTCATAGATGGACAAGTACTTATGTGGCCCAAAGGAAAATCAATTGAAGATGCAGTTGTCATTGGTGAAGAAGAAGGAGGATTATATAAACTCAAGGGACATTCAGAAACATCCCCTGATCATGATACCACTAGACCAAGTGAACTATGGCATAGGAGGCTTGATCACATCAACTATAAGGCACTACCCTATGTGAGAAAAGTAGTAACAGGTTTACCATATTTGAAGATCGATCATGAAGGCACTTGCAAAGGATGTGCAAGAGGAAATAATATCAAGAATCCATTTTCGAAGAGTGAAACAAAGACGAAAGGTACGCTGGAATTAATTCATTCAGATGTATGTGGTCCAATTCCCTACACATATTTCAGTGGTTACGAATATTATGTTACATTTGTTAATGACTATTCAAGAAATACATGGATATATTTCTTGAAAACAAAATATGAAGTATTTGGAAAATTCATGGAATTAAAATCCTTAATAGAGAGTCATTAGAAAGAAGAATCAAGACAATTAGAACATATAATGGTGGAGAATATACTTCAAAAGAGTTTGAATCCTTTTGTAAAGAAGCTGGAATCAAGAGGGAACTAACCAGCCCCTACAATCTTCAATAGAATGGTGTTGTGGAAAGAAAGAATAGGACCATTATGGAAGCAGTGAAGACAATGATACGTGATCAATATCTTCCTCTACATATATGGGTTGAAGCACCAAGAACAGCAATTTATGTATAGAATGGATTATCCCATAGTGCCCTTGGATTCAAGACTAGTGAAGAATGTTCATAGGAAAGAAGCCTGAAGTAAGCTATATCAAAATATTTGGTTGTCTAGTATATGTTCACATTCTGAAAGAAAAGAGAACCAAGTTGGAACCTTCCAAACACAAGGGAATATTTGTTGGATACTGTGAAGTCTTCAAAGCCTTCGGAATATACATTCCAGGATTCCATCACATGGAGATTAGTACATATGTAAGATTTGAAAAGGAAGCAGCTCTCAAGAGATCCAAAAAGTGCCAACATTAAGAAGTATATGAAGAATATGTACTTCCCAATAAATGTAGAAACTGCACCCTCCCCTGAAAAAAAAAACATCAAAGGACCATGATATGCTAGCTCAAGAACCTCCTACTATGAATATATCACAAAAGAGAAAGACTGCTTGGGTAAGAGAGCTTATACAAGAAGCAGAGAAGTATGGAGCTCCGGAAAGCTCCACACGAGTAAGAAAGAGATCAAATCCATTCTCCTGTTATGTAGCTTTGATGTCTGATCTTGTAGATCAAGAACCTACCAGTTATGAAGAAGTTGTACAAAATAAATAATGGATAGAATCAATTATGGAAAAATACCAATAAATAGTGAAGACTGATGTTTGGGATATAGTTCCCAAACCAGAAGGAAAGAGTGTGGTATATTCCAAGTGGATCTACAAGATAAATCATGCAGTTGATGGAAGTATTGAGAAATACAAGGCAAGGTTTGTCGATAGAGGATTCTATCATAAATCAGAGAATTGATTATGAAGCGACATTTGCGCCAATAGAAAGGTACACTTCAATTATAACCATCATGGCACTTGCATCCATGATGAAGTGGATTTTACACCAGATGGATGTGAAGACATCCTTCCTGGATGATGTTATTGAGGAAGAAGTGTACATAGAACAACCACAAGGATTTGAAGTTGAAGACAAATGAACTCACATATGTAAGTTGAAGAAGCCTCTATATGGACTGAAACGGGCTCCTAGAGATTGGTATGGAAGTATAGAGAGATTATTGACAAGCTTGGGATTTACCAAAAGTAAAGCTGACCCAAACCTTTACTTTAAGTTTATGGATGATGAACCTATCATATTATTGTTGTATGTGGATGACTTATTTCTGACATGAATGAGAAACAGATTGTAGAATGTAAGAAGAATCTCATTGAAGAATTTGAGATGAAAGACCTTAGATTGATGCACTATTTTCTAGGTCGGGAAGTATGACAGGGCCCAGAAGGAACCTTTCTTAATCAGGTAAAGTATGATGTAGAAATACTAAAAATATTTTATATGTTGGATTTTAAATCCATGGCCACACCCACAGATACCAACCTGAAGTTGTTATCGGATGAATCATCAGATTTAGTGGATTTGACTCAGTACAGACATATTATTGGGTCGTTGATGTATCTGAGGAATACCAGTCCAGATATATGCTTTGTTGTGAACACCGAGTCAATATCTAGTTAAACATAGATGTGTTCACCTTATAGCTACAAATCATGTGATGAGGTACCTGAAATGTACAATAGACTTTGTTCTATACTATGTTGGAGATCATGAATACACATTATATGGTTATACATATGCATATTGGGATGGAGGTACCTTAAACAGGAAGAGCGCCTTAGGTGTATGTTATTGTCTGAGATCTACCATGATCTCATGGTTTAGCAGGAAGCAGTCTAGTGTTGCTCTCAACATAGCTAAAGCAGAGTATATAGCAGCTTGTTCCGCTCGTTGTGAATCCATATGGCTTCAAAATTTCATTCCAGGTCTATTTGACTTGGATTTGGATACTACAGTGATTATATGTGAAAACCATAGTTGTATAAAGATGATGGAGAACCCATTGTTCCATGACAAATCAAAGCACATAGAAATCCAATATTTTTATATACAGGATATGGTACATAAGTGAGCTATAAAGCTCCAGTATGTGAGTACTGATGAGCAAGATATTGATGTATTGACCAAACCTATGTCTCGAGTAAAGTTTTAATACTTCCGTGACAAGCATAGCATAGTCCAAAAAATACTTTCCTCATAAGGAGGAACAGTGATGATGATGTTATAGACCTTCCTCGTAAGGAGGAATAGTGATGATGATGTTACAGACCTTCCTCGTAAGGAGGAACAGTGATGATGAAGATGCTCATCGAAAAGGGGAGTAGGTTGATGATGTTGTGGACCCTCCTCGAAAGGGGGAGAAGGTTGATGATGTTGCAGTGGGATTGTATCATCCTTGGACACTAGTTCCAAAGTCATCCGTATACTTTTGTCTCCGTGAAAGATGAGTATTGCATCGTCCTTGTACTTATGACCTAAAGTGATAGGGATTGACCATCTCATAAGTGGCTCAGATTAGGATTTCATCGCCCTTGGACTTATGTCCTAAACTAATAGGGATTGACCATACCGTAAGTGGATCAAATGAGGATTGAATCATCCTTGGAATTATGTCCTAAAGTGATAGGGATATACCATCATGTAAGTGCCTCATATAAGGATTTCATTGTCCTTGGACGTATGTCCTAAAGTGATATGGATTGACCATCCCGTAAGTGGCTCATATGACGATTTCATCGTCCTTTGATCCATGTCATGCCCAGGTGCACACTGGGGACAACATTCGACTGAATGAGTCGAGTTTTGTTATGGAAAAAGCATATAAGAAGAACAACAAAGTAGGAAACACGCTAGGTCAACAAGAAATATACACACAGACAATATACAAGAATTCAAACCAATTTATTTCTTTTGCTCCATGAAATATGGACAAATCAGATAGATGATCAACAAGATGTCTATATTAAATAATTTAAATGCTTATATAGGTTTTTGATACGCTTGGGTGACTACCCACTACGTTCAGCTACAAATAAGTTATAACGGTTCATAAGTTCAACCGTTGCAGAGCATGTTGCTATGTTGTATGTCGAGGTGGACCTGTCGATGAAGGTGAACCTATCAAAGATGAACTTGTCAGCTGCCAAGGTGAAACTGTTGAAGGAGAACTTGTCAACTACTAGTTGGATCATTCCTCCTTCCTTAAGAAACAATGTTCTCCATTATGTATTCATTCAGGTGAGGAAACTTATTGATGACTTCATTACACTACATTATTTGAACACGAAATCTGACGTCATCCGACATTTCACATGAATGTGTCGAACAGTAATCAATCTACAGAATGCCAACAACAAAATATTTATAGCTCCGTCGATTATCCGACACTTTGGAGTCGGAATTTCGACACTTATAGTGGCGGTTATCCGACACTTCCGTGCCGGATAGGCGTTGGATTTTTGACTCTTGTAGTGGTGATTATTTGACACCTCCATGTCGAATCTTTGACGTCCGTGAACCAAAACCAAGTCGGATATCCGACTCATAAGCGTCAGATATCCAATGATAAGTATATTTTTTTTATAAAAACAAATTAAGGTTTACATGATTTTAAATTTTATGGTCCCATACTTTCAATGGTAACTATGTTCAAGGCATCGAATATCTGACGCGTGTCCATTATAAATATAAATTGTTTTAAACATTTCGATATGTTTGTTGTAGAAGCGACAGATGATTGCGAAAATTATTTGTTCCTCGACGGACGTTTTCAGGAATAATTTTATTCTTCAACGGGTGGTTGTGGGAATTTTTTTTTTCATCGATAAGCAGTTTGCCGGGAATTTTTTATTCTTCGACTTCTCTCCGTTTGAAAAAACCTTGATGCGTGGTTGATGCATGGAACTTGATTTTTTAAGACAACTGGTTATATTCATTAATGAAGTTTATGACAAAATGTCAAATACATTAAATATTCCTGATCCAAACGAAGACAACTGACAATTGCTTGCTAGACTATGGGATGCAACGAAACGAAGGGGTGATGGAAAATATTATTGTCCGTGTACTCAATGCAGGGGATTTAAGAGGAGAAGAATATTGATCTCAACATCTAGAAAACATTGCAGGGAACATGGACACGCTTAGGGGGGGGAACGAATATCGTCCATTTGTAGGTTTAGCATTATAAACATTATTATATTTGTTTTTTTGGTAATTGTATGTATTATTATTTTTTTCATATATTAATGTATATCTATTGATGTTTACATGTATTTATATTAAATCAAAGACACCCTATAGCATGTCGTCCAGACGAAGTGCTTTCAGAACAAGTTCAGGATCAGGATCATGGAGCGTGTATGTCTAATGGAGAACAAGTGAATGATCATATTGAATAAGATGATCATGTCGATGATGTAATTGAAGATGATGGTACAAATACATTGATCCATGATTCATTTAACATTAGAATGGATGACAATGATGTTGATAATGACTTTGATGATGTCCACGATATACCTCTTCTCGATAAGGCATATGAACCCCTTTATGAAGGCTCCAAAACAAATATTCTCTCTACTATATTGTTGATAATGAACTTGAAGGTTATGAATAGTCTTTCAAACATTGCAATCACACGTATGCTAACATTAGAGGAAATTTCAACTCAAAATGGGCCTCCTAAAAAAAATTAATAAAATAATAGTTAAAATAATAAAATAATATTTATTAATTTTGGAGGAAGAAAAGAAAAAAACTACTTTTTTGTTTGTATTTTCGACATCTCCCCGTGTTTTTACTCAAATTTTGATCAAGAGAGCTCGTTGGATGCAGAATTTAATTCCGCATCCAACGAGCTCTCCTGATCGAAATTTGAGGAAAAACACGGGAAGATATGTCAAAAATACAAACAAAAAAGTAGTTTTCTTTATGATACCTATCCCCAAATTTATATTAAAAAAGTATTTAAGACATATACGGTATTTCAAATTTAAATCAATTTCATTGGCTAACACATGATGACATGGAATTTGAGTTAAAGTTAAAAGGCCAATTTTGAGTTGAAATTTCCTCTAATGGGTATCTAAAATAATCCATCACATATATAGGATCGTGATAAAGTTTATTTGCATTCCTCTAATAATTGTATTGTTAACTCATTATTGATCATCGTACGGATGAACCGTGTTTCGTTAATATTATTTATTTATTACATTAACAATTTTTATTTTTATTTTGTAGCTTGATAGATGATTTTTTGTTACCACCATCAAATATTTTACCTCGCACATTTCGAGATTTATCTTCCATCATGAAAGAGATTGGAATGCATTATGAAGCAATTCATGCATGCCCCGGTGACCATGTTATATATTATAATCAGCATGAATTTGCAACAAAATGTACAGAATGTCATGTAAGTAGATATCGTACAAATAAAGTAACAAAAAAGGTGCCTCAGAAGGTTCTTCGTTATATTCCCATCATTCCACGTTTGCAACGACTGCTCAGGTGCAAAAACATAGCACAATTTATGGATTTCCATGCCAAAAACAGAAGTCAAGATGATGTTATCCGAATGCCTGCAGATGGTACTACTTTTAGATATATTGAGGAAAAGTGGCCTCACTTTAAAGAAGAACCACGTAATCTTAGGATTTCTTTGGCAGCAGATGGTGTTAATCCATTTGCACAGATGAAATCCATTTACATGGTGTGGCCTATTTTTTTTATCAACAATAACATTCCTCCATGGTTGTCAATAAAGAGGGAGCACATAATGTTGTCGATGATTATTCCAGGTTTTATTGACGAAAACTGTTTTATTTATCACGTAGTTGTGGCATCTCATTTATCATAATATGTATCTTAATTTCATATATATATCTATTATTTTACTCTTCTGCATGGTTTATATATCTTAATGGTTCTCATAATGATATATTTTATATGTTCTTCAAATTATGAATCAGGTAAGTTCCAAGTCAAAGATATGAATGTATACATCAAACCTCTTATAGATGAGCTACTGAAGTTATGGAATGGCATAACTATGTATGACGTATCTAGACCAATACGACAAAGGAAATTTCAATTCCATGTAATGGTTGTATGGACAATACACGATGCCCCTGGGTTAACTTCATTTTGTGGTTTGTAATTTTAAGTTCCACTTTAATTTCATTTAATGATATGGAGTAGTTAGAATATTTTATAAATGATTATATTTGACATAGATATTCCATATGTAAATATTGTAGGTCTTCAGACAAAGGGTAAATTTGCATGTCCAGTTTGTGGTCCTAAGATAAAATCCCGATGTTCAAAAAGCTTAAGAAAGGAGGTGTTTGATGAGTATAGGCATTTCCTCTCTAAGAATCACAGGTATAGAACAACTGAAAGAAATATTTTCAATGGGAAGCAGGAGATTGCATTAAAACCATGAAGAATGACACCTCACCTTTGGAAGATGCAATACAATAGAAATTATCATCATCGTACATATGGATCATCGTATATGAATTTTTATGTATTTTAATTTTTATTGTGAGTTGTTTGTTGTAGTGGCCATATTTGATTTATGATGTAATTTATTAATTATAAACTAATATTCACGATGTCCATCATGATCATGAAGGCATTAATGGTCTTCCACGAGGAATGAAAAGTTATCCTATTCAATTCAGCAGGTTTCCCTACTATGAGTACCTACAAATTGCTCATTTGTTTGATACAATACATATTGGAAAGAATGTTACTGAAACCTTATGGTAACTACTAGAGCTAAGGAGGGAGAAAGATAAAGTTGTGAAAGTGTGCAAAGACATTCAAGAAAGCAAACATGCAATGAAAGACGTCATCCAATTTCATACCAACGGAGAACAAGTTAATATAAACTCAATTCCATGGATGTTTACGGAGCAACAAAGCAATGTTGTCAAAGAAGTAATGCATAAAATTAAATTTCCCACCGGTTTTTGTGCAAACTTGAAGAATATCATAACTAAAAAAGGTGATTTTGCGGGGGTCAAAACACATGATTAGCATGTCTTCATCAAGGTAATTATTATTGTTATGCCCATATAATTTTTTCTTGTTTGTATACTCTTTTGTTAATAAACGATGTGGTTTGTATATTGATACAGTATGTTCTACCTCTCTCTCTCCCGGACAACTTCGACAACAATGTCAAACAAGTTATATATAATCTTGGTAAATACATGAGGTAACTAGCGATTACTTGCATGTGCTTAGTGTTTCTCCGTATAATAATTTATAATTTTTTTTTGGTGCACTATTTCAGCATATATTGTAATTTAATGTTTATTTTTGTTAAATATCGTTATTGGTTTCCATCACTTGTAGATGGTTGAGATCTAAAGAAATCCATAAATAAGATATAAAGTATTGGAGGAGAGAAATTCCTCGTCTCATGTGTGAAATGCAGAAGCATCTACCATCGGCATTTTTCAATGCACATGAACACTACCTCATACACCAAGTTGAGGAGATTGAGTTGTGTGGACCTGTGCACTCAAGTTCCATGTGGATGGTTGAGAGGCACTTGAAATTTATGAAGGATTTGGTGATACAAATAGCACATCTGGAGGGTTCTATGATGGAAGGATATACGGTATACCAAAACATGTTGTATGTTAGTGAATATCTTCCTATTTTAGCATCAAATCTCAATTTAGGTCGCATTTGTGATCCGGACTCCAATAACAAATTTTAAGGGGAGCAACTGAAGGGGAAAGGTATATTGAGGAAGCTGAAAGGTAATTATTAGCTACTGTATTTTTATTATATCATTCATATTCTAATTGTATTTTCTAGTCATAATTGCTTCAATTAAGAGCATATACATCTTTGTTCAGAAGATTTACACCTTTCTTTGATTTTAATGGTTATTGTAATTAAATAGTTGGTCGATAATGGGATGCAATTCATTTATACATCGCAAACAATCTTGAATGGATGAAGGTATGGATCGAACGATGAGCACAATCGGGTCATGGAATATCATGGGAAGGTGTGGCTTCATTGGTAAAAGAAGCATAGCGCAATGGAGATAGAAATCTAATAGAAAGGGAAATTGATTTAGCATATGGTTTAAAAGATAAAATGGCAAGCATATTAATAAATCCCTCTAAATCTTTTATTTTGAAAATTATATTTGGACGTACATGGTTTTCTTTTCCATGTATTGCTGCATAAGTACTGAATCATTGTGTAATATTTTTGTGTATTGCTTATTGCAAGTAAAACACCATAAGGCTATGGTATGCAATGGTGGTAGATATCGGATCAAAAAATTGCATGAAAGAAAGAAAACATCAGATTGTCGGATATCTGCAGTCTTTGATGTGACCAATGTTTCATCTAGAAGTGACAGACATCTAGAAGTCTCAAAAAATCGATACTATGGGTATTTGGAAGATATTATACAGTGTGACTTTAAATCCTTTAAGGTATTTCTATTTGTTGTCAAATGGTACAGGTTACGATTGAATCAATGTGATCCCGATAGAACTATTATTGAACATGATAATGGATTTACCATGGTAAACACAAGGTTGTTCGAGCTAGGAACAGAGCCCTATGTTCTTCCAAGCCAATGTGAACAAGTATTTTACTCAGAGGTTCCAGGTAAAGCGGGCTGGTCGTTTGTTGTGAGACACAATCCAAGAGGAAGGCCAGTAAAGCATAACCTATATGATGGTAATGAAGAGGGCTCTCTAGAAGAATAATATGATGACGAAGAGCATGATCAACTTGAGTTAGCTGACGATGATGATCCAACAGAATATGTCCAAGGAATAGTTGAATAAGATGATGTAGCAGACAATGCCGTTGAATATTATTTCGACGATGACATGATGAGGGTAACTGATGATGATGACGATGATGATATGGCCAATCCTTACAATTTTGACACAGATGATGATACAAATTGCGCATCATCTTCATCATCATCGTCATCATCATCATCGTCTTCCTCATGATGATGATACTCATCATCAACATCATCATCGTCGTCATCCTCGTGATGATGATACTCATCATCAACATCATCATCGTCGTCTTCCTCATGATGATGATAATAATCATCATCATCATCGAGATCATCATCATCATCATAATCATAATCATCGTCTTCATCAGCATCATAATCATTGTCATCATCATCATCATCATCATCATTTTCATCATCGACATCATCATTGTCATCATCATTGTTATCATCATCATCATTTCCATCATCTTCATCATCATCATAATCATCGTCATCGTCATCGTCATCATCATTGTCATCATCGACATCATCATTGTCATCGTCGGCATCAACATCATAATCATCACCATCATCATCACCATCATCATCATCAACTTCATCACCATCATCGTCGTCGGCATCATCATCATCACCACCATCATCACCATCATGGTCACCATCATCATCACCATCATCGTCTTCATCAACATCATAATCATCACCATCATAATCAACATCATCATCAACAACTTCATCACCATCATCGTCATCAGCGTCATCATCACCACCACCATCATCATCTTCATCATCATCGTTGTCACGATCAACATCATCGTCATCTTCATCATCATTGTCATCATCATCGTCGTCATCCTCATGATGATGTTAATCATCATCATCATCATTAAGATGATCATCATCAACAGAATCATGGTCATCATCATAATCATGATCATCGTCATAATCATAATCATCATCTTTATCAGCATCATAATCATCATCATCATCATTGTCATCGTCTTCATCAGCATCATAATCATCACCATCATCATCATCATTGTCATCGTCGACATCAACATCATAATATTCATCATCGTCGTCGTCGTCGTCATCATCATTTTCATCGTCATCCTCATGATGATGATAATCATCATCATCATCATCAAGATCATCGTCGTCATCGTCATCACAATCATTATCATCATCATCGGGATCATCATCATCATCATTGTCATCGTCGTCATCAACATCATCATCATCATCAACAACATCATCAACATCATCATCATCATCATCAACATCGTCATCATTGTCATCATCGACATGAACATCATAATCATAATCATCATCATCAACATCATCATCACCATGCTCACATGCTCACATGCTCAACTTTTCAATCATCCTTCAAAGATATATTTTCATTTATCCAAGATAGGGATGTGTCGTTATGTAGATGGTTCTTCCCTCATTAATGTGAAGGTTCTTTATTCAAGTTAGGATATAATAAAAATATCCTAATACTATTATGGCAATTTATATAATATAAAATAACATATAATAAAAATAAAATACATATAATATAAAATAATATATAATAAAAATAAAAACATATAATATATAACAATATATAATAACAAATGACAAGTGTATTTGGACATTGCCACGACTCGTTTTTGACAATTCAGTTCAATTTGGAGGTTTTTGTGAATTTGGGAGTAGGTCCGCTGGAGCACAGGGTTCAGAATTGGAGCTCACGGTTGATAATTGGAGGTCAGGGTTGAGAATTGGAGCTCACCGTTGATAATTGTAGCTCACGCTTGAGAATTGGAGCTGACGGTACAAATTTGGAGCTCACGGTTCACGTTTTGGAGTTCCAGTTTTGGATTTGGAGCTCATGGCTCAACGGGAAAGCATCATGACCTCCTTTTTTTGGGCATGTTGTGACAATGGTTTTTGGGCATCTTGTGACAAGAGTTTTTGGGTGAAAAGGGTTTTTTGTGCGCGCTGTGGTTTTTGCTCCTTTGTGGGACAAGCTTGAATGCAGACAGACCCTTCCTCATTTAGTGGGTTATTCAGGGATTCAATTTACAAACCTTCTTACCTTACAAATGAGAAACTCGTTGTTTGGGTCATGAACTTAGAATAGGGCTTCGCGCATCACCCCCTCTCGTATCTGTGAGTCACTATTATAGTGATCATTCATTTTGTAGCGCATCTATAGATGTAATTATGCAATTTCTCTAGTTTTGCACAGACAGGCTTGATCAAAGAACTACTTCGAAGAGACTGATTATCCGGACCTATCGAATGGTTATAATAGAACTAGGAAATTGGGGCCCTTGACTACAACTAGTAAAACCCCTCTTAAGGTAAGGAAGGTCAGATTATCTTATGGGAATAATAAGGGAATAAATACTTCCACAATGAGGAGGTATTACTTCACAAGGAGGTATTAATTAACCAGACCAGTTCATCCTCATATTCAACCGGTAAGGTCAGATACTACAGGGAATAGAAGCCCTTAATCTTTTAGAAGGAAAGAGAAATAAGGGGTAGGGGTTGACTTTCATGTTTCCAGCTCAGGCACGTCATAAGGCAAGAAAGGAAAGTAATAAATAAAGTAATAAGGGAGTGCTAATCACCTGCCCCACCACAGGGTACCCGTTCTGGCGGTGCCAATAAAGAGAAAATCTTAAGGCAGAGAGCGGTACCATATCTAGGGAACGACCTTGGATCAATCAAAAATATACCATAGGGAACAGATCCTCTCAAAGCCAGGACCTTGAAAAACACACTAGTTCGGGGCCCAAATTCCTGCTAATATCATCGTCAAACAAAAACTGTCCATGAGGACAGAGTTCAAGAACTCTGTCCACATGAACTGTATCTCACAAAAGATATGATTTAGGAATAAGCCCTTAGTTTTCAAGTGTGAACTAATTATTTTCCAACTATGAATTAATTATTTGAGATCATATTAGACTCCTTAAGGATATAGAGCCATTGGACTGGCTTATAATGAGTAATGGGTTTTAAATTTAAGTTATGAAAAACAATAATGAATCCAATAGCAATTTATTATAAAAGTAAAAGTATAGTATTTGGTTAGGAGATTTTTATTACTGTATTCATAGTAATAAATTGTTTGTATTAAATCTATCAAAAGAAAGATGTGGATGGTGTCTTTAATAGTTGGGAAGATTATTTACATTTAATTGTAATTTGTTTATAAGACTAATCATTATTCCATCGAGATGTTTCCTTTCAAGGTTGTGTATGTTAGGAATAGCTACAAAATAACATACATTAACTATTCCCCTAACTTTTAGAACTCAACCCTAAATTAAACCCCTTAGTTACTTCGAAAGAAAAATATTTACAAACACGATTCTCATACTGATTTGTTAAAAATCTATCCATATAAAAGTCAATCTTTGATCTGTTAGCTGAGCTAGAGAAAAATTGGAAACTTCTACAATGTCCCCTATTAAATTCTAACCTTTAGTGCTGCAAAACTGCGTTTCCAGAATTTTTGTAGCATTTTCCCCTGTTTTACACTGCAGGCGCTACAAAAGTTTCACCTTGAGAACTTTTGTATAATTTTCGTTGTTTTTACACTTTTGGCACTGCAACAGTTATGAAAACTGCATTTTTTGTGTAAAAACTTGTCTGGACGCTTTCAAACCTTTTCCAAGGCTGTAATACTAAAATTTAAGCATGTTATGGTCTAATTTCATCAAATTTATCTCTTGCCTCAGTAAGAAGTTTTAGATTACCTGCACTGACCTCATCTTTCAACATTTGCAACTCTTTCTTCATATTTTTATTTTTTGCTTTAAGGGATCTGTTATGCTTATATAAATTTTGAACTTGTTTATCTAATGGGGATATTCTCCTTAGAATCCCTCTAATATCCATCAAAGCTTTTTCATATAGGTCTAGACTTCCATCTACTTCAAACCTATGTTTTATGTCTTCTTCTTGCCACTAAACAATCATCAACTGGGCTTCTTTTAACGGTATATTTACCTTCTTCACCTCTGGATCATCACTCTATGTCTGTTAATATGGTTGTACTTTGGAGAGTTTTTTCTTCTTTGTTTGGATAGATTCCTCAAGTGGAGTCTCTGATGTATCTTCTTCCACATATTTTTTCCATTTCATTGCTAATCTAGTCCTAGGTCTCCTAACCTACACCCTTTCTTCAAAAAAGTCCAACTTTATTCCTTTCATTTTATTTTTACTCTTTTAAAATTCAGGTCTCTCATCTATATCTATAACAACCCTAGGTTTTTTCTCCATATGAATCTTACCCTTTCTCTACTCCCCACTCGTGTCTTTTTCTCCATCATGTTCTTTGCTTGAGTAGTTGTTTTTTCTTTTGAGCTTGGAGTACATCTCCTTGCTGAAGGAATACCTAGCACCTCAGGATCATAACCAACAAGGAAAAGAAAAATGTTATAATCCCTGCTCATTTTCCTAATCTCTTCAAGCACGACCAATTTGATTAATCCAAAATGAAATAAACTAGTGTTCTACCTTCTTAGGTTTCGGCTGCACCTATGTGCCATCTTTCCTAGACTTCTGTACAAATCAAAGGGGGTTTCTAAAAATGTTTTTCCAATGAAACGTAACAACAATTTAAAGTGAAATTGATACTGTGTCAAATATTCCTTCACATGTAAAATAATTCCTTATGGCAAATAAAAGTTTCTCATATTTCTCTGACAGCCAAGCTTTGGGTATCCCATGAGTTAAATTTAATCCCTTGTGTTCTTCTTTAGAAAATCATCATAATTTATCAACTGAAACTTAGAGGAAGTAGCGGAAGTATGACCCTCTAATGAGATCCATAATTTACTTAGACAAATACTAATTGCATAATACATATCTATTAAAAAAAACTTTACATGAATAATAACTTTAACTCTAATTATGAAATGTGTTAGTCAATAAAATACTAGCGCTCGTAGCAATAACAATTACAGACATGTAACAACAATAAAATAAACAATTTCAAGACTCTTGGTGAGTAACAACAATAGTTTCAACAAGTACCAACAACAATATCAACAAGTAACAACACTAGTTTTAGCAAGTAATAACAACATTTTCAGCGAGTAGCAACAACAACATAAATTAGTTTAAAACTACTAGTGAGTAACAGTAGCAGCAATGATTAGTTCGAAACTAATGCTTAATAAAAATATCCTAATACTATTATGGCAATTTATATAATATAAAATAACATATAATAAAAATAAAATACATATCATATAAAATAATAATAAAATACATATAATATATAATAAAAAATGACAAGTGTATTTGGACATTGTCGCGACTCGTTTCGTTTTGGACAGTTCAGTTCAATTTGAAGGTTTTTGTGAATTTGGGAGTAGGTCCGGTAGACATGGCAGACAAATCTGTTGACCCATGGCAGCAAGAGCTCAACATCTTCTCCTCCCCAGAAATTACCGGTATACTGTCCCCCGACACAGTGCAGAACACGCTGGAAAATTAGACAGCTGGAACCGAGAGTAGGGTTCCGGTTTCTCTGCCAGATGAAGAGCTGCTAGGTGTGTTCGCAGCACGGCCATTAAACCCGGCCTTAGGAGGAGGCCCGTACTCATTATTCCACTCCATCCAACCTCCGATTTTGACTAAATAAACTATTTTGATAATTGTACCTACATCTTCTTTGATGGGGCTTCAGCCAATCAAATTGGAGGTATAGGTGTTCATATTTTGATCACCCGGGACCACTATTTTTGCTTCAATTTGGGTGTTGGTCTGAGTACAAACACCAGATTTGAACTACTTGCTTTATGGACTCTCCTTTATTGTGCTAAATCCATGGTCCTTCCCACTCTGCACATTCATGGTAACTCCACAACCATCATTAATTGGTTCAATAGAAGATCATAACTAACTTTACTTGCACTTGATGGTTGGTGTCAACGTATCTGTGATATGGAACCTTAATTCATCCAGCTAAAAGCAGTTCACATATTCAGAGAACACAATACTAAGGCTGATAGCTTATCCAAAGAAGCATTATCCTTGGCCTCAGGCCATTTTCAGTTTACTGAATTCACTGATGGTGAATGTACTGGTCAAGGCACTTTCCAGCTTTTCTATCCCTTAGCACTTGAGTTTTTTATGTGTTGTTGCTATTGACATCCTTTGGATGATTGAGATGGATGATCCCCTCATATTATTGATCTCTCTTATTTATTTCTTCTTTGGATTAGCTACTTCAATATTAGACTTGTTAGACTTGAATTCTCAGTCTGTTGAAGGTTAGTGATGTGGATGTAGTCAAGATTCCTAGATTAGAGGTGTTACCTCTGAATGTTTGTCCGGTATTCATGTGAAGCTGATCAATTGTATTCCTTAGGGTTGCCTTAGAGTTGAAAATTAGTATGGGAAAACAAGTTAGCGTTTCCTTAGGGTTGAAAATTAATATGGGAAAACAAGCATCATCAAGACAAGCTAAAAGGAATAAATCAACAAATATTACAGACTGATATAAATGTATTTAACGTGCCAAGTAGCCAAATCTGAAAATGTATGCTCTTCACCACCACTGGGAAATATGCCTCTGAAGTGCTGGCTTATGCACTTCAGAGTAGCATAGAGGTTAAAACATCAACTCTAAAACTAAAATCATCTGCAACATCACAAAATCATTCATGGGAAAACTAAAAACCACTTAAAGGAGATATGTTCTTTGAAGGAGATAGTCCATTAAAGGAGAACCTCCAGGTTTTGGTATAGACATATGTTGGCATAAATTGCAGTGTTATATGTGATGCATATGCATAACATATCGTCTCAAGCTTGACAACATTGAAAGTCTAAATTACAATGGCCACAAGCATACATTTGAAGCTTATGAAGCCTACCCAATTCATGTTAGCAAAAGGCAATGCAAGCAATAAGTTAGAATGGAGACTTGTATGTAACCAAAAAAGGGGCATACATTAGAATTTTTAGGGCTACCAAATGCCCACACCTATTAACCAAACTCATTCTTGACAATATTTTTCTTTAACAAGTTTTTGGCTTACAAGTCTTTCCAAGTTTTTTTTCTTATTAGTCTTTCCACATTTTTTTGCTAGTATTTTGCTATGCTTATGCCAAAAAAAAATTTGGCCACGGTGCAGGTAGAACCAAACAGGTATTTGTCATACCTGTCTTCCTCCAGCAAAGGGTGTTTGGGAAGGCTAGAGGAAAGTGAGACATTTAGTAGGTCTACACAGGCTAGATCAACTAGATATCAAAAGATCAGAAGAAAATTCGACAAACACATGATTTTTTTTCTCCAAGGAGGGAGGTCATGTTCCTATGATGATGAGAAATTGGGAGACATCGACGTGCCCTTAAGGTACCAACAGCTAGTGAAACAATGGGTGCCTAGATATATTCCTAAAGTAAACATTGTTTTTTGTGTGAATGAGAGGATATATAGAATTGCATCGTCCTCATTGCATGGATTGGGCTTGTTTTGCATGGGCGGCATAAAGGTTGGATACGGTAGATGTACAGAATTGATGGAGTATGTTGGACCCTGTTACAACTATAGTGATTGGATGCGCCTAGTCCAATATACATGAAGTATGCGTAGATATCATTTGTCAGCGAATTATATACAATTGAAAGACAAAGCTCAAAATAAAGGAGCAACGATGTACATGGATGGAAGGCCAAAAACAACCGGTAATATTACGGGGTTTATAAATAGTTACAACCAGGGTCTACATTAAAGCAACCCAACTACATATTCGAGTCGCATGAAGGAAACCGTGTCTTTGTATGTGCAATTAAATCAATAGCTGTTGGCGAAGAACTGCTTATTGATTACAATTTGAACCGTGTAGATACAAACAATGTTAGTATGGTTGTGGTACAACAAACAATTTAACCACCATTTTATTAATTATTTTAACGTCTATAGGAATTTTTGTTACAATATAATTGAAATTATCTACTTAATTTCATGTTTCCTTATGTAACTTTTAGTATGTTTTTGATGCAGGGTTCTCTCAGGGGCACCTCCATCTCTGTAGATGTTTGTCGACCCGAGTCAAACAGTAGGTATACATCGATATTGCCAATGTAATATTAAATTTTAGGATGGACATACATATACGTTGTTATGTATTTTCATTAGTATATTAGGTTCGTTTATATAATATTATTGATTTTCCATGCAGAGTGTTGATCAGGGAAGTTAATCGGCTATTGATCAGCCGACTACAGCATCAGAGAAACAGCCAAACATGAATGTAATTCTCCATTTCAAATACTTTAAAATCATAAACATGTCTATCATGACACATTATGTTTATTTTGTTATGTATTCTTTCGTTTTTATGGTTGTGTTCATGATGGTAATGTTGTCTACCTTTTTTGCAGATTGACCGGGGAAACTCCCCAGCTGTTGATCAGACGACTAGAGACTCGAGGCAACCATTTAACCTGAATGTAATTCCACATTCTAAATACTTAAAAAATGTACACATATAAAACATGTAGCATAGTGTTTATTTTTGTTTTTGTTCTGTATTTGTTAGCTTATACATATTGCATTCATTGTGATAATGTTCTCTACTTTTTTTGTAGGTGGCTGATGGAGGTAAATCCCCATCTGTTGATCAGACCACGCCCTCGGCTAGGTGTCAGGTAATCCTAGATGTAATCCCTAATATAATTATTTGCGCACACTATATTTTCAAAGACTAAGCAATTTTTTATATATTTCAACTGCGGATAGGGGATTCTGTTTATGAAACGACGTCTCAAAACTATTTACAGAATGAGGTCTCTCAGTTGATGAGAGATAGTGAAATTAGAGAGTCTGCAGACCTGTTGAGGGTGTTGCAAAGGACAAGGGAAAAACCAAATGAGGAATTGGTTCGTCCGACATTGGCAGTTCCACTAATAGAAGGGCTCAAACAAAGGCTTCAATTGTTGTTACAACAACGTAAATAAATGGACGTAAGTTATCGAATAAAAACTTTATAATATTTGATTTTATATGGTGTTGAACTTATAATACAATGGGTTTAATTTACAGCGTGCTATGGAGATTATCAATGGTGTTCAAGGCAATGTTGGTCCCAGTGACCAAACCACTCCACGTACACCACATACTACTCCCATATTGTCCACTGAACAATCGGAAACACGCTCTGCGACATCGTCGAGGGCAGTGGAGGGTGAAGCCGATGGTGCCCCACCCACAACAGATGTTGTAGAAGAAGGGGTGGATGCAGGGCTAGATAGAGATGTGGAAGCATTTCCTGGATCTTCTCATGTGACTAGCACTGGTTCAATAAAGTGTACATTTTTTGTGAATGAAGAACTGGCTCCAATAAAGATAGAGAGGATTCCAGGTCATTATAGATTGTTCAATTTATTTTTTATAATTTGTGTCTAATATACTGATAATATTTTCTAATGTTCACTAATGATGGCAATAATGTTTTGCGAGAAATGATATATTTTATAAACACATGAATGATTTGGCCTTGGAGATATTCGGGCCCACCATCCGTACAATGTGGAACAAGCAACCAAAAGCTTTAAAGGATGATATGACAAATCGCTTGGTTAGTCTGTTCGAAAAAAATACCTTTGATACATCGAAGGTACTACAGAAGGCTGGAAAACATCTAAAGATTGTCCAAGACCAATATAGGGTTCACTTAGAAAAGAACCCTAGGTATGAGCACCCTCCAATGATTCCATCTATGGAGTGGAAAGCCCTGGTGGAAGATGGAAAAGAGAAGGGCCTGAGAAAATCAAAAAAGATACCACCATGTGGAACAGGGAGGTATGCAATTCATTCCAAATGTAGTGGTAAGCCTTATTATTACTAGTTTTTATATCAATTTTGGTACATAGACTAATGTATTTAAAAACTTAATTAGGCTCTCGGACACATCTAAGGCCACAAAGGCAAGAATTGAAAAAATTGGCCAACACAAGCTTGGGCCTAGTGGTTACTCCAACTTGGCGGCCCAAGATGTAAGTATCGCAAAACCTGAATCCGCATCCAAATATCATATAGATTATTATTTTTGTTTTGTTCTCACAAAAGGCTTTAAAATTAATGACATCATGCAAATATAAAGGCCAACCTGTTCAAAGAATTGCCCAGTACGAATTACATGAAGCTTGGCTTTGAACATAGCTTTGACGCCATTGTTGAACACCGAAGAAGCTTGTCTGTGAATACTGCATGATCTTCTGTTGATCCATCTGGTGCCCAGGTATGTGAAAACTGTATAGTTTAATGATAATTTATTAATGCTCATGCAATTTGTTCCTTATAAATAAACTAACGTAAATTATTTATTCCTTTTTGTGCAGGAAAGTTGTTAGGTATAACTCCCGATTTATTATCTATTCCAATGCACAAGCCTATACTTATACAAATCTCATGGCGGTTGGGTTTCACCTTCCGCTCAGCTGGTTTAG
>LPNX010386052.1:531-12824 GCA_001517045.1 Pseudotsuga menziesii | reverse complement strand
GAGTCTTTTGTCGTATCTACACTAGCATAAATTTGATTAGTGATTTAAGGAGACTAGTAGTATTTGGTTTGGATATTTTGTCAATATGGAGTTTTGAAAGTCCTCTATCTTAAGGTGACGTAGATAAGACTTATAATACCTTTATATTATGGTGACATGACATATTCTTATTGTGTTGTTGAGTGTGCTTTTATTTTTTTATCATTTTCCTTAGGAGCCCCATTTCAAACCCAAATTTACTCTACTAATGATATACTCTTAGTGTTTTCATTACAATTGTTATAATACCAATTTTAACTCTTTGCAAGTTGCCTCGAAATTGTAGGGGTTCCAATTCCTCTACTCTATTCATGACCACGTATAGAATTCCCACAATCAAGGTTTGATTTGAACTTGGGATTTCTCTACAAGTATATATTTTTGTATAAATATATATTCCATAAATTATATATAGAATCCATCATAGGGAGGGTTTAAAAATATTTATCTTAATTTCCACTAAGATGGATAAATACATTACTTATCCGCTGCCGTGAGTTTAATTCTCTCAACCATTTAGAGGTTAAATACTCTTTGCAACTTGGAAACAGAAGGCAAAGGAATACGCTATTAGGTCAACACAAGACTAAACAAGATTGCAGAAAATGGATTCCTAACCCATAGTCTGAGTGATGGTAGACACCATAACACTTATGGAGTTTTCATTAGTTGGCGCCACTTCAAAATTTTGTACTAGAAGTTGAGTGTCTATAGTTATTACACAAAAAAATAATGTTGACAAAGTTAATTGATATTTTGTAAGACTTGCTCTATTACAAATTGGTCGACCCATACTGGTTACAAACTGGATTATTCGACATCCATGAAGGAAACTCTGTCGGATATTCGACATCAATGCACTGAAATTTTTGGTCGGTTATCCAACATCCACTAAGCAAATGCAGTCGAATTTTCAACATCTATGAGATGAAATTATTCGTCATAAATGAAACAGGTGTACGTTAAAATTCCAATGAGGTTTTTTCATTGTCGAAAAACATCCAAAATTCAACCAACGTTAAAAAAAACAGAGGATGTCGAATTGCCGACATCAATATGTCAAAAATCAGACATCTAATCCATCAGATTGTGTGTTAAAAAATACTAATCCCTTATCATAGCAGGAAACTCCTTTTTCACATGACAGCTGGTCTGATTTCATGGCTTCTCTGGGAAGGGCATCTGCAGCACAACAACTCTGGTTCCCTTCAATAATATGTGGGGCGACAATTATCCCTTTGGGGAATCCTTCGTGTCTAGAACTGAAAATTTATTCAAGATTTAGCTTGTTCTTTAATTATAAACCTATAAATTTGGCTCCTCGGCCAAATATTTTCTTCTTCAAATCCATTGCGTAGCTCTATTTCCGTTGGCTTAACTCCCACAACTAGATTTCCGCATGCTTGCTTCTGCAACCTCAGTCTTTCTGCAACTTCAATCTTTCTGTATTTGAGTTTCTGCAATATTCCTTCCACAAGGCTACAGATTGCGGATTATGGATTGCGGATCCAACTTTTCCCAAAGTTGAACTTCTACAATTTTGCTTTCGCAAGATTCCTTCCTCAAGTTGCGGATTGCAGATCCAACTTTTCCCAAATTTGAATTTTCGCAAATTTCCTTCTGCAACTTTTCACAACCTTTGATTTCATGCAGGATCCTTCCGGACCATTGATCTAAGATCAGATGTGGACCCCACCTTATCCTTGCGAATCCTTTACCTTCTTTATGCATTTCTATTTCGTAATTCGTCTTTGATATCGTTCGTAGATCTGTTATCTTTAGCGAAACTTCACTTAACCCTGCGGATCACTTCGTGATTATTTCCCACCATTGATCTATATTTACTCGTTTAACCTAGATCGTCCAATCTCTGTCAAACACAACCTCTCTGTTGATTGATCAGAAGAATTGATCAATCATCCTCGCCCAACTTCACCGAGCTCTTTCTGATATAATTCTTATTTTCCTTTCTGCAGAACCTTTACAAGGGAACATCGATCATCATCATGATCGGTGACATAGGTTTTTCTCATGCATTTTATGCATAGATATGTATCATTCATTCACAGAGATTAAGCTAATAATTCCACTCATAAAATCATACATCCATTAAAACGCATTCATCATAATCCATCAATTTGAATATGCACCCAGCATACATTAACTAGGATTCATTAAGCAAAATAAAATTATCACTTTGGCATGCTTCAACGGAAACTAGATGTTCCCAAAAGGCGACAGGGTTGAAACCTGTAGCTCTAATACCATATGTAATATGCCCATATAACCATCCAAAAATATGCATAAAATAAAAATTTTAACATCATTAGTCATAAACCATTATCTATCATTTATTAACCAAGGTCTTCATGCGTCTCACCCAACTCGTTTTATGTCTCTTCAATTTAAATATGATACCTTAAAACCCCACAAAAGTACAAAGGAATACTTTGAAAATAACCGTTAGATATTTATCCTAAACCTTTATGATATCCAAATCCAAAACCTTAGCTTGGAAAGTCTTCTGCAACGAACTGTTCCTTCCACAAATACGCTTCCGCAATGCAGATTGCGAGTTGCAGGAATCACTCAAGTTCCTTTACAAATCTCCCTTCCGTAATCCTTCTTCCACAATGCAGATTGTGGATTGCAGAAAGTACTTAAATCCTATACAAGTTTTCCTTCTATAATTCCACTTCCACAATGCAGAGTGCGGATTGTGGATACCACTTCATCCATTGCCTTTTTACCCTTTTGCAATATGGATTGCTAATTGCAGGAAACTCATAATTGTTTACAATTTTTACCTTTCCACAATGTAGATTGTGGATTACAGAAAACAAATAATCCTCTACAATTTCACCCTTCCACAATTCTGCTTCCGCAATGCGGATTGCAGAAAGAACTTAAACTCATGATAATTTCCTCCTCCGCACTCTTGCTTCTACAATGCGAATTGGAGGTTGCAAGAACACTTAAAATATTTTCCAAAACTACCTTCCGCAAGTCCACTTCCATAGTACAGATTGCGGATTGCGGAAGCCCTTATATTCTTTACAATTTTAACTTCCACTTTCCGCTTTTCGCAGTGCGGATTGCGAATTACGGAAACACTCAAACTATTTACAACTTTAAGCTTCCGTAATCCTTCCAGCCTAAGTTTTACACTTAGTTTTATTTGTGTTTCATGGTTAAAACCAAGGGATGCCATTCTTTGATGGCCTCACTGTCTTAGACAGAGTTTGTTACTCAAGATGAAGTTCATAACTAGGGATTCTATAGGTTTTTTAGTAGCCATAGTAAAAATTTATTCATTCCACATTTGCCCCATTCGCTTCATTGTTAGGTAATACACAGAAGCTTTGCTAAGTTGGAGGGGGTTTAAAATCAAAACACACATTTAGACTTCCAAACAGGAAACTCTTACATCTGGGTATTAATAGCGAGGTTACAGAGTGTACAAATATACTTTTTGGAGAAATCAACAAGGCACCAAACCCACTTTCCATGCTTCTGGTCTTAAGGCAGGCAACAATAAACTATCACATACATTTTCTAGGCTCTAGGCCTTAACGCAAGGAGTAATGAACCGGTAAATATAGTTACTAGGATTCAGGCCTTAACGCAAACAACCATGAACCAAAAAAATATAACAGCAATAGATACATGCTCTAGTTCTTAAAACGCAAGAAACAAAACATGTTCCAAATATTACAACACAGGAAACAAATACATGTTACAGATATTAAAACACGAGAAAAAATGCGTGTTCCATATATTAAAACACAGGCAACAAATACATGTTCCAGGTATACCCTGAGCTCAACATTCTGCAACAAATTAGACACATAAGGAACCTGGTGGTACATCGATCCAACTGAAGAGGGAAAAACCATGTTCCACCAACCTGTAGATTAGGAACAGATGTTCTATTTCCTCAATCACCCCCTAGCTAAACTATGTGTGTCGAGAGAGGAGACAACCAACCTCAGGTCCAATTTCTCAGTGCAAAACCACTTCCTAACAGAAAGTATTCACCCACAAGAGTTCCTTATTTCCCAACATACTGAGCGACCCCCATTTCCTCCTCGTGTATTCCTCTCTTTATTTTTTTTTATTCTAGGCCTTTTGCAGCTACGACCCATCCCCTAAGGAATCTCCACCGCCCACTGCATTTCCTATTTTTTTCCAGGGCGTTCCCTACACCATCATGGAGTTTCAACGCCTTGTGTACTTCCTGATGTTAACTCTTCTACCTTCCCCCCACTCTTGCACACATAGTTTCCTCATTTACCATGGATGTCCCCATCATTCATCGTTTCATTTAAAAGCAAATGTTTCGATTACATATATCCTTCAAGGACCTGTTGGCGGTTTCCAGAACCAACCAACCTTAAAAAAATAGTAAATTAAAATATTACATGAAAATATTTATCTGCTCAGGGATATTACACTTACTCTACAAATTTTCCCTCTATGGCTGATCATATCAGTAGATAAATTTGTAGTTGCAATTGCTTGATTTTTGGAACTCTAGTTGAGGAATCTTGCTTAAAAATTGGGGTTTTCTCCTTGTTTTGAGATATGGTCTTAATGGAAGATTTAAATATGTTTGTACATGTATTATTTTCTGTAGCATAATATGAAATTGTTCCCCCATGTCTAATCATATCTATTTTATGATTCCATAGTTGAAATTACTGAGTTTTGATCACTAGTTGATGGGTTTCCTACTTGGAAATTGGATTGATCTAATAGTTTATCTTTCGATATGATTATCAGATGTTGTACGACTATATATTAACTCTCAATTGAAATATTGGTTGATGTAGAGTGCCCCACGTATATGGTAAGCTTTTTAGTTTGGATTCACAGTTGGTTTTGCTAAGATTTGGATGCTTATCGGATGATTCAGTAGTGATTTTTATAGCAATAGTAGATCTGATCTTTGTATGAATTTATGGTTGTATATGATAGCTATGTATTTTTCATTTCACATTATTGAATGAATATAGGTGATAGTTTCATATCTGACATGCTGAGCAATGAAAAACTCTTAAATAAAGGTACCATAAATTGGATTGACACAATGTCTCGTAAATTGCATAGTTTTATGATGGGAAGATCTAGTTTGTAATTGTTTGAAAATAGTTCTATAAATTTGATTAGTTAGAATTATTAATATGATCCTGGTCATATTTAATTCTTTAATAATTCTAAGGTCCAAGTTTAGTAAATCTTGTAAATCTGGTCACATTATCATGTTTGCACAACCTTACATCTGCATGAGCCTTTGGGAAGTTTTATAATTGTTTTTAAAGTATCGCAATTATTTTAAAGGATGTATGTTAAATTTAATTGGTTTGAAAGTATGTCATCGGAGCCTTTGGTTTACCTTAATCCACTATTCTATATATTCATTCATCCTTCCTTTGGTTGTACATGTGCCCATGACCCTGGTTTTGTGGTCAACGACATTACAAGTGGTATCAGAGCTTAGGTTCCAACACTACGGTTGTTGGACCTTCATAGTTATAATCTTCTGTATATGCACATTTAGAGTTTATACATTTTCTTTGTGAAAGAAATTAAACCTCCCTTATTTTAAAAGAATAATCGAGAGCACCACTTCAACAACCAGTTTCGGTGTATCGTACTTTCTAATTTCAAAGGCTAAGAGATCGTGGATCTGTTACTATCTGTAATATATCAGCATATATTAGTATACATGTTGTAATTTGTGATATAGATGTGATTTTTATTAACTAATATATGGTATTCTGGTTGATGTATTTTGATTAATGTATTATGGTTGATGTATTATGGTTGATGTACTCTAGTTGATGTATTCTAATTGATGTATTGCGGTTGATGTATTTCAGTCGATGTATTATGGTTGATGTATTCTAATTGATGTATTATGGTTGCTATGTGTATGATTGATGATCATATGGTTAGTTGATGTATGGTTTATACATGTATGATATTGTTGTTTTGGTTGGTATTTGTTGTTATTGATTGACATTGGCTAATGTCACGTATGAATGATGTATGCTTGGTGTATCATGCATTGATGTTTGTATGGTTATGGTTGATGTAATATGGATTGATGTTTGTAAAGCTATATTATGGATTGATGGTTGTAAAGATGATGTATATATGGCTGGTCTACTATCGTGGATATTGATTGGTAAAGGTATGGTATATAAGTTTTGTGTGTGTGTGTATGATACGTAATGGTGTACGATGTATAAATATGTGCATATATAATGACATATATATAATAGTGTGTGTATATATGATTAACATAGGAGATATATGTAATATGTAATGTGTAATTACAAGTACAGTTGTGAGGTATTTTGTGTATGTATTAGTATGATGTAGTATTACTATTACTAATATGAATGTTATTATTGGGGAATATACTATCTATTTCCTTTATTGCTTATCTTGAGAGAATACTTTCATGTATGGACATGCTTTGCCACTTAAATGGTAGCACTTACCTCAATGAGTAACTCCTTTTATGTTTTAGGAAATGGGATAGTTGTCTAATTGGTGTTTTCCATTCTCCTTTTATTTTATTCTATGCATGTAGTATGTTTATTATTGCATTATTGGTCATTTGTGCATTCATGTGCATGAGAAGCCAAGTGGCATTATCATTATCCTAACTTATCTAATTGATTGTTAGTGGAATTGCCACTTGGGAGACAAGAATGGCTTTGTTATTCTTGTAATTTTCTTATTGTTGACTAATTGTTATTGTTTGTGTGAGCATTTCATTAGCGAATAGAAGAGGTTCTGATATATATATATATATGAGATATTTGTGATATTTTTCTTTATGGCCTTGTTGGATGTATATCTTTTGAAAAGTATCTGTGTTGGAGTAACTTATGGTATCTTCATGTATCTTCATTAGAAGTATCCTAGTAATCCTTGAGGTAAAAGTATCTTAATGAAATTCATGTGTTTTTCATGCATTTCAAGTAACTTAGAATCTGTACCTAATGCATGATTGAAACTGAATTTGAAATTGGTTAGAATGCGTTTCGTGTAGATGATTTTCAAGTGTTTTGATTTCATGTACTTTTGATGTATTCCATGCATCCTAGGTGAATTAGAGTAGAATGGAATAAAAAGGAATTTATTGATGATGTGATTTCATGGAATGGATTTCATGTTTTTTTTTTAAATATTTCATGTGATTAGTTAGAACTTTATTTCTTGAAAGATCTATTTTATGTTGATATATATATATATATATATATATATATATTGATGCTAACCATGTGGTTGTTGTAATGTGAAGAAAGTATCTTTATATAAGAATATATTTATCTCATGTATGGTATAGTTCTATACCTGATGTTAATCATATAAGTGAATGAAATATGATTTTTGGGTCGATGTATCTTTGTTGAATACTGAAGGCCTCGTAATGAAGTTAGAAGACCCTGTAACGGGGATGGAAGATTTACCCTTGATTCCTTGATTCCACTCTATTATTCCTTGTTCTCCCTTAGGCAGTGGAGACAGACAAGAAAGTAGGCGGTAGTAGAAAGTATTGTGGTTAGAAAGTTGTTATATTTCTGAGCGACGTATGGGCATGTTTGTGAGAGTTTAAAAGATGTTATCTTTCTGATACATATATGGGAATGTATGTTATCCTTTTGTAAGGGAATGTATGCATTATGCATTGAGGACAATGAATTGTTTAAGGGAAGGGGGGTGTAATGACCAGTATGTTAAGGCCCAAACATATGTAAGAATTGTTATTATTATTGTGGCACAAGGTGTCGAAACAAGGGCCTTTAAGGACCTAGAAGCATTATTATTATTTTGTAAATAATTAATTAATGAAAACAAGTGGCACACTAGAGACCAAAAAAGAGTATTAGAGGCCTAGAAACACAAGGTGAGGGGGAATGGGGACATTCCTAACACTTTAGAACTTGTTTGGTTGAGCTTGGTCTATATTTATGCCTTAGCATATTTATTAGTTGATGATCACCCAAACATTGTACATTGGACCCAACTTTTGATTATTGCATCCTATGTTGTTACTATTGATCCTAATTCATGCTTTAGTAGGCCTCCCTTGGCGAATGCACCCTCCTTTGTGTTTGGGTGTATGACACTTGTTGTTTAATCCTCTTTGGTGGTTTTGTAACTCATTTTTTGTGATTATACTTGGTTTTGTAACCCCATTTGCACAAGTGTTCCCTCATTGAATATTTTTAACTTGGACAAGTGTTGTGTAACTCCTCCTTTTCTATTTTGGGAAGATTCCTTGGTTTGTGGAACACTTCACCTCACTAATTTTGATTCCTCTTCATGGATGATGTGTCTACACTTGAATTTTAGTTGGGTGGAGTGTCTTGGAGTCACTCTCCTTGAAATTTGAATTGCTTGGTTTGGACTAGAGTTAACCTCTTATGGTTGAGTTACCCCATTGGATTGACTCAAGTTGGGTTACCTTGGTTTTATTTAACCCACTTAAGTTAGAATTACCTTATTTGGTATATAAATCCATGGTTGATATCCTTCGTTTCGGTTACTGATGGTTCTTTTTGGATGGTTGATTATGGTTGGTTATTCTTGGTTGTTCATACCTTTGATTTTGAGAGCTTGGTAAGCTTGTGAGGTTAGGAAGCCATGTATGTTTTGCTATGTGAATGAGATTTGTGCTTGAGCATTCTAATATTGTATGGTGTTTGTGGTAATCTTGGACAAATATGGTGTAGTTCCTCCATGTCCATTGCTTGGCTTCTCTTGATGGTGAATGGTGATATCTCAAGGGACCTAGGGGGTTTGGATTAACACTACGCTTGTTAGTGGGGTGGAAGAGGAAGTATGTGGTGATGAATAGATCATTTGTGGCTTGTTAATTTGATACTTGAACTGTTCTTGAGTGCACCTCCATTGTGGATCTATGGCCTCATCTCGTAGGTGGGCTATCAAAGTGAGATCTCACTTAGTAGTGCCTTGGCTTGACATGGTCCAAATGATGCCAGTTGCACATTAATACAATAAGTGGTTTATTTATTTTTAAATTCATATGTTTATATGATGTTTCCATTTCTCCATGGATAAAAATTTTATTTTTGAAAATATTGAAAGAGGTATCAATGGTTGGATGCAAATCTCATGGTTTAATTGGTTGGAAATGACATCACTGTTTGTTTATATTCTTAAAATATCTCTGCATCCTTATCTGTACCACCGTGATATAGTCCAAAAAATTCACAACTTTAGAAACTAAAAGTTTAAAAAAGAGTCCGTCCAGACCTAAATCATTAACGTCTCCTGGCTTAGAAAAAAGATTGCAAGTATACACACTGATGGACTGTCCGACTAAGTGTTTCAAGAGTGCTTTAATCTCCCTAATGAAGGCAGTTCAGTTTGCATGGAGACATCGTTGAATGGTAGGACTTGCATAGAGACATTGTGGACATGCTAAAATCACTTAAGTACATAGAAGCTGACTTTAAGGCTGGGAAAACACATATTTGTGAAAAACACAAGTTTATTGATGTATTTATGTTTGAATAAATCTCAGTATAGTGGATGGAACTTAAGCTTCTTATTTAAACTACAACAAAACCCACGCATGGCACTCACAATGGCCTTATGTTTCTTCTATTTTGGGCATACTGTTATATGTAAAGAGTATGAACAAATTTTATCAAATTGGGACAGTGGATCAATTAATTATACTTTGGATTTTAGAAAGATATATTTCATGGGCCAAAATAGGAATTGAATACCATTATAAAGTTAGATATACAAAGATTGATCTAGATTATGAGATCTTTTGTGTATAACGCATATGAATCATATAAATGATGAAAATATGGATATAAAGGATAATGAACTAGATGATCATATGGTTAAGATTGCAACAAAAATATAAAATCAATAAAATTTGTTAGTTGCAAGTACATAAATGAAATTCTATTATTGTATATAGGATTAGTCCCTACAAAAAATGAAAATAACAACATTGCTAATTCTCCTAAAACCTTGATAGATGGATCTAAGTATCTATCCAAATGGCAACTTTGTTAACTCACCTATGTGTTAGTAATGTCAAAAGAAATTCTTAAATGAAAAAATAAGTACAAACAGGAATAAAGAAGTGAAAGGAGTAAACACAGAAACCTAAACATAGAACTTGAAAGATCTATTGCTCCATGCAAGTGGAGATTCACTATTATGTACCATGAAAGGAATACCTAGAGAGTGATTGAATTATAATATAGATGTGGAGAAAATCCCATATACGATACCAAATATCAACAAACATTATTGTATCAACAATGATTAAAGAAATACATTAGACCATATTAAGAAATATGAGACTCACAAAATAGAAAAAAGTTTGCTAATGTTATTGCTTTTATGTCTTAAACTACAAAGATTAGTCTAATAAATTGTATAATTCCTATAAATAAGAGTATGGTTATTGGAAGGTACTTTGATGTTAACCACAAGGCTAACTTGTTGGTTTACCTGGAAGACACATCTTCATATTTGTCACGGGGCGTCACCTAGGGACCAATATGATATCACGTCCGTTCATATTGAGGGGGTTAAAATTAAAAAATTAAAAATCAATATATTGGCGGTATATTAGGGGTAACTAGGGTTTTTTTTTTACTATTTAAATATCCAATATGTTGGGGTATGTTTTATTCAACATTTTTGCCCGCGCCATTCACCAGTCCTCCAAGCCTACTAGGTGCCTGCGAGCTGCTTTGCTTGTGGTCTAAGTGCACCTGCACCAAGCCGAGGTGACTGCGAGTAGGGTTTGCTTGTGGTCAAGGGCGTGTTTCTCCTTGGGTTTTCTATGGGTTTTCTCCACGTTTTCTCCATCGTGTGGCTAGATAAGAGGGCGTTTTTTCAAATCGGAGCAGTGGTAGCAGTGTTTTCTGAAAAATGAGGGCGTGTTGCTTCTTGGGTTTTCTATGGGTTTTCTCCACGTTTTCTCCATCATGTGGCTGGATAACAGGGCGTTTTTTCAAATCAGAGCAGCGGTAGCAGTTTTTTCTAGAAAACAAGGGCATTTTACTCCTTCGGTTTTCTGGGTTTTCTCCATCGTGTTTTCTGGCTGGATAACAGGGCGTTTTTTCAACAGCATTGCAGCGGTAGCAGTGTTTTCTGGAAAACAAGGGCGTTTATTCACCGTTTTGTGGTCGTGGGTTTGTGGTGGGTTTCTCTGGTGCTGGAGGAGGCACATTGGAGAGCCATTGCATATCATTCTTGGAGGTACGTTGTAGTGTGTTTAATCTTTGATGAAAAATGCCTATGGTTAGGGGTCGTTTAGTGGACTTGATCTTTCAATTCATACTTCACTTGCCCTCCCTACAGGTTCTAGTATTTACATGTAAGTTAAGCCCTAATGATTCTATCGTATTCAATATGAGAAAAGGTTATGGTAATAGAGAAGTCAAATCATTGTTACCCTTATTCATTTTATTCCAATAGAACACTAGCTTAATGGGATTAGTAGTTCTAGTTTCAACAGGTGTACATAGTGATTACAAGTTCTACATGCTTACTCTAATTACTGCACATTACTGATGCTGATACGGCAGAGGCTTCAGATGTACGTTTGAAGAGGCAGGCTTTTTAGAGGCAATAAAAAATATATGGTGCTTTGTCTTTATTCGTAGGTGATGTGAGCAAACCCGCAACTAGTGAACAGGCTATAAACGCGGCGTCAAGTAGGTAGGGATTATCCCCCTTGCCGTTACAGATCTTATTAAATGAAATAGGCACCCATATAATAGCCCTGTAAATAATAGGCGAAGGGAAAGGCCGCTAGTACCAAGAGCGGTTGAACCAACTTAATTCCTAGCATTTGAATAATCAGTGATCATATATATTAGGTAAACTCACCATTCTTATTAGGTGAACTCACTTAGTTGGAGCTTCAGACAAAGAATATGTTACCCTAGGGTGTGTGCAAGAAGTTGAGGGACCTTTTAGATGCAATGGTAGAATGAAGTCAATCACACTTGATCCATAAAATAGAAATCATCCCAAGCAATCCCGACCCTACCAAGCCTAATCCCAAGGCTTCCAACATGCACACCAATTAGGATAGTACACAAAAACGCACTCCTGTTTTACCTTACAAAAACGCGCTCCCATTTTGCTTCAATAAAATGTGCTCCTGTTTTGCTTCATTAAAACGAGCTCCCATTTTGCTTCATTAAAACGCGCTCCTGTTTTGCTTTAAT
>LPNX010386038.1:0-28963 GCA_001517045.1 Pseudotsuga menziesii | reverse complement strand
AAATATCTTTTTCAAATTTCATGTCTTTTACATAGTTTTATTTCCAATAATGAAGATCTTGTTTGACTTGAGGACAAGTCAATAAGTAGGCCTGTGAGGGGAATAAGCATTTTCATGCTTCCTTGGAACCCTCCAAGTCTTTTTCATATGCAGAAGGGACCTGATTTTCAGCAATACAGTGATTTCTAGCAATGCATAGGGACCTGACTTTCAGTAAGGCAGAAGAAATATACAGAAGGACCTGACTTTCAGTAAAGCTGAAGGAATCTGAGATGGCAGACAGAAGACATCAGAAGGACAGAAATGAGTCAGAAATAAATGCAACCCAGCTTCATCAGGCAGCAAGCTCATCATACAGGGATATCAAGCAAAGTTTTTAAGAATTTTTCAGTTTTTGTGTTTTAAAAGTTTCATGATTCTTTGTTTTTAAGAAATGACATCTTTACCAGCCATCGTAAACTTGACTGCCTATTTTCATTATCCTCACAGTCTCTGCCAGCATTTCATTTATTTTCCATTAGTTTCTTCCAGAATTCCATTTACTTTCCACTATCCTACCCTAGGGTTTAAAATGGTGGTCAAAATCAAATCTGAGAGCAAATTATAATGGTCAAAAACATATACTGCATTCTACGGGCAGGTCTCCTTCTCAGCAGAAAGTGAAATGTTTTGAGAAAATGGAATTTCAAATGTTTTCTTTTATATATGTATTTAGTGCATCATGCATTGAGTAAACATATAGAATTTAAGGAAAATCAATGGTCGTGTATATCTTCAGCGTATCTTCAAAAGGAAAAGGAGTTTACTTTAAGAGAAGAAATCCCTATATTACAGCTTGTTCATTAAAACGTTGGGCATACAAAGAAATTAAAGTGTATATTACAGCTTGTTCATTAAACATTGGGTATACAAAGAAGTTAAAATTATATTATATGAATCAAAACCTTACTTTTAATTTCTCTCCTGAGCAAATGATTGAATGGAAAGTGGCATGTTTTTGAAATGATGAGAAAAAACGTGGATATATGCCCCACGACAGCATACAAACGTGCCTGAATCTTGTATTGTGAATTGGTGAAGTTGAGGAGTGCGATTTGGTCATTCTTCTTGGGACCAAATCCAATTGTTTTTCTCTGCAAAATCGACTGCTGTGGGAGATAATTGTCAGTAAGAAGAAGCCGTGGAGTAAAAGAAGGACGTAGGCACCAATTCACTATGGAAATCGCGCAGGAAGAAGTGAAGACAGTCACACTAGAAAGGAGGTAAAATTTAAACCCTTTCTTTTCCAAATACTCTGCTAAGATCAACATCAATTCTGCATTTTCAGAGTATTGTTTTGGGGATAAGAAAACAAAGGCAGAGTTAAAAATTGAAAGGTTGAAGTTTCCTGTTTCCTATTAAAGTTCAAAATGTCATCTAGACTAGAACCAGCAAAATTCAATCCCACTGATATTCATGAGAATTGCATGGAGATTTTTGAAAATAAGCAGTGGGTAGATTTCTTTGAAAAGTTTGATGGGCATAATGAGCATGTTAGTCTAGATTTTGCTGAAACATTTGATGGAGAAAAGGTTATAGTGGGAAATTTGCACTTCAGACTGTCTGAAGACATCTTAGCTCAAATTATTGGCCTGCCATAGCAAGGAGAAATATTTTTCAAGACTAAGCAATTCAAAGAGAAAGCATGGATACCCTTTTTGTGCAAATCAAGAGCAGGGTCAGTAAACTGGAAGGAAGGGATACCAAGGAGCTGGCTGGTTCATCCCTGGGATGAAATAGTTTATGTTATCCAAAAATTTATTACCTGTGAAGGCCGATTCAGCATTGTTTATCTTTACCACATCAAGCTATTACAGCATTTAAAAGGTGAATGTGAGATCAATATGCCCTATTTCCTGTTACAGAGTTTAACTAAGATGGCTAAGGCTATCCAAAGGCATGAAAAAGACAAAATGACAAGCCTTTTTCACTGTGGACTCATCAAAATCATCAGCCAGCATGAGTTACAAAGGCAAAATTTGACATGGTCAGGATTTTTAGTTCACAATCAGTTTGAAGAGCAGGAAGAATTGCTTGAAGAAGGTTTAAAAGAAGATGAATTGTTGATGATAACATACCCTGAGGCAACAAGCTCAAAACCGCCAAAGGGGAAGAAGAAAAAGAAAGAGGTGTTGCTGATTACTGATGATGAAGACAACTCTGAGGCAGCAAGTTCAAAACAGCCTCAGAGAAGGATACAAACTAGGAGTGTGATGAGAGAAGAGAAACAGTTTCAAAGACAAGAGCAAATTTTCACCACTTACCAGAAAAAGCCAAGGAAGTATAAGAAAGCTCGAAGCCAGTCAGCATTAGAAGATGAGGAACACATACAAACCTTGGGGAGTTAGGAAGAAGATCCAGTAGATGAGATAGGGCAGGATATCCAAGACACTGATGAAGTGATCAAGCAGACAAAAAGAATCAATCTCTTCTTGGATCAGCAAGAGAAGGAAAAGGAAAAGAAATCAAGATAGGAAATACTAAAAGACTCAGCTTCTCTTTTCTCAGAGCAACATACTATGGAAGAGGAAAAGAAAGAAGATTCAGTACAAAAAGATGAAGAATTGGGGATGGATACCAATTCTGTCCAGCTTCCAATGAAAATGAAAAAGAAAAAGACTCCCAAAAATAGTGGAAAGATTAGGAGGTTGAAACTTGAAATAAAGGAACTAGAGCAAAGGAATGAGAAATTAAAAGAAATCAACTGGAAGCTGAAGGTTCAGAGGACACGCATCTCCAAACAAGCATACAGATGGTATAAGCAAAAGAAGAGTTATAAAGCTAAGTATGAGAGACTGAAGGTTCTTTATGCATCTCGGGCTTCAACAGATGCATCGTCTCAGACAGGAGATTAGAAGCAAGATGATCAGCAGCAAAATTTTGGTTTTAAATAGGGTCAAATATTTTTTTTGGCACGGGGACATGCAACAACTTTCTCTTGGGGGAGATGTTGGGCACCATTTTGACCTCTTTTTGTCACCTAAATATTTCCTATTTTCCTCCATAAAACCTTCATACTGATTTATAAAGCCTTAAATTCACCCACAAACTTTGGCCAAGAGGTATAAATGTCATTGCTTTTTAACAAATTGAATTTTGAGATTTTTAAAGCATTTAAACTAAGGTTTTTTATTCAGGATTACAGGATGTGCTAACTTCCCGTAATGTCTCCAAGGTTGAATACTTGCAGACCAGCTAGGCGTGAACTGAAAGATAGGGAAAGGATCCTCAGTGTCCAAGGATGGTTGAACTTCCAACGGATAGATGATGTGGCTCTCATAGGTGTCAAGTCAAAGTCGGTCAAGGATGACCACCTATGCTACCACTCAGCACAAAAGCAGGGAAGTTCTGATTTTGTTGATTTTCACAGATCTGATAGAGGATCTCAATGACTATGTTCATTAATTAGTTTCCAGGTTAATAGCATTTCTAGTTTCTTTAAAAAATTTGTATAAGTACTCCATAAGACAGAGGAGAACATCATCACGATTTGAGACTGAAAACGCAGGCTGTTTTGGACTGCGTTGTTCTATTATGATGTATGATCGATTTCATGGTAAATACAATTAAAATTTCAGCTCTGTGATTGTCTTTCTGCGTGTGTGAACGAGGCATTGGAGGGCCCCCACTGTCGAGTCTGCACACCCCTTTTTTTTGCCAATGAATGCGATTTGGATTGTTGCAACGATTTGGATTGTTTTAATGGTATGTCTTAGTTCCTGTAAGACTTGATTTTCTTATTGCAGAATAGATTAGATTGCTTTCAATTAGTTTTATCATCTCTGTTACCTCATTAGTTATACGCTGCAAGAATGGTTCAAACTACTATCTCGCTATGCTGTACATTGCTGGCTTATTGATCATGAAGTATTAAAAACATTTATACATTATGAATGTTTTCTTGTAAGGGAAATTGATGAATGATTATTTATTCAGTGTTGGGATACTAGGCAGAGTCTTGTAGTCCATATCTTAGGGTTAGATTTAATTCGTTTTATTATCTCAGTGCTTTCACATACAAATTGTTTTTACATATAAACTGTTGTGTAATTGAAAGAGCAAATGAAATTTTTCCTGTAAGGGAATTTTTGTGTTTTCAAAATCACAGTAACTTGATCTTTTAATAGGCTTATTTCATAGATAACTAGATTACCAAACAAGTCTAGCTTTGAGTCCTTATACTTGGATATGCCTCTAAGTCTACCAACCCGGATTGACATAAACTCAAGGTTTGATTTGCATCAGTAGATCAAATCCCAACACCTACCACCACCCGCGACAGTAAAATAGTTGAGAAAAACTCTGGGACATGCAGGGTACTATCAAAAGCTTGTCAGATGATATGCACAGGTGAGTGCTCCTATGGAGAAATTATTGAATAAGGATGTTAAGTTTCAGTGGAGTGAACAATTCCAAGAGTCCGGATGTCTTGAAGAATAAGATGGTTTCAACACCCATATTAGTTTTTCTATACTGGAAGAAAGAGTTTCATGTACATGTTGATGCGTCATCTATCACACTTGGCGTCGTACTCATGCAGCCATGCGGCGGGTCTATTGATCATCCTATTTCTTTTGATAGCTGAAAATTGTCGACAATAGAGAAGACCTATACCACTACATAAAGAAATGGATTAGCTATGGTATATGCTCTTCAAAAATTTCGATGTTATTTTCTAGGAGGACATTTCAAGATGTACACAGACCATTATGCATTGAAATATATGGTCAATAGGCCAGTTTTGGGGGGGAATATGTATAGATGGATTCTCCTCTTCCATGAATTTGACTTTAATATCATTGTCAAACTGGGTCGACTGAATTCAGTACCAAACCATCTGTCCATGATAGAAGTGGAGAAGATCTAGGTAATCTCGATGATAGTCTTCCTGATGCACAACTATTTGCGATTAATATGTTTGATGGTAATTACATAGATATTGTACATCTATTAACTATGGTGTATGTACCAAAAGAATTCACTACATGTCAATTATCCATTAGCCATGCCAACAATACCAAAAGGAGTTCGGGTAATGACAAATATCATCCCCAATCTACAGAAAATGGGATTTGTCGAACACGAAATTTTGAAGTTCCTATATCTTGTAATGAATCGATACATGACCACTATCAAGGAAGCTGCGTATTTATGTATCCATATAGTTATGATGGAATGGGAAAGAGGATTGGATAAATATAGACTATTGTTGTTGATGCACATACACATTTTGGATGCTTAGAAGAAGTGAACGCCTATGCAAAGAAGTTATCGGTATGTTTCCATGGTAGTTGTATATCCCTAGACTGAAAATTTTCAGCAAATTTTGAGCTAATAGCATCGATCATAGGGATTCCCCTTCCAATTGTTGACCCAGTGCCATTCTTCATAGGGAAGGAACAGGATACAGCTTTGATGAATAAAATGAAAAATAAGTACGACCTAGTAAGAGACAAAAGAGGTTTTTCCATCGCCTCTATAAATGACATGAAAGTTTGGTTCGCAGCTAAGGTTCTATCCAGTAATATTCTTAGAAAGATGTTACCGAATCAATATACCGCTAGAACAATTGTTTTCGCAGGACAGTGTGTCGCGGGTGTCCATCTCAACTAGTCTACTTAACTATTAAATGAGTTGCTAGCCGATGCTGAAGAAGTGTAGGAAAAGGTTAATCCCTTTCACTATTCTTGGTTATTAATTTTGAATTTTTTTTTGCATGGGTAGAACTAACAAACTACCAAGGAGTAGATTTACCAGTCCCATGCCGAGGAGCCAAATATCAAAACCTGTGGTTAGACAAAGACAAACCCTAGTGGCAGAAAGATAATAAGGTCTTCTGACAAGGAGAAGAAATCAAACATTTTATTAGCAAGAAGGACAGAATCACCAAGGAAACTGTTAAAAGGATTCAAGATATTATAAGATCTTCGGTCAGGGCCCATCACATCTTTTTGGAGTCACAAAAATACCCACCAAAACAATGTTTGGCAACACAGTTTCAACTATTTGCTATTTAAATTGATGCAATCATTAAAGACTCGCATGAAGAGAGGAAAGTTCATGTCGCAAAGGATCATCTATCGACCGAAGTTGAGCCGCAATAAGATGATCCGTCGACGAATAAAAATGGAGATCAAGGGGGAGATCCACCAATAGAATAAACCCCAAAAATCTATTCCCCTCATATTGAAGATGAATCCAGCACGACCCTAACATATCCAAAGTTGGGGGATAAGAGAAAGCGTTAAGAGAATTCTGGAAAAAATTCACAAGAAGAGGAAGGTCAACCAATCATCTGGGGTCGTCAATACTACTGATGATGATTACAATATGATATCTGATAATATGGAGGAGGTAACTAATGAGATTTGTAAGAATATGGATGTGAGACTGTTGAGGCCTGGAAATTCACAGGCAACAACAGCAAGGGATTCTCCCCAGTCAACGTTCCCAACTAGCCCGTGACTATTTGGTGTAGGGAATCCATCCGGTTTGCGGTCCGGCTACCATAGGTCAAGTAACAAAAATAAAAGGTTTTACCGGTTGCATCCTGGTCCACCGTATATATTTTTTTATTTTTTGACTTTAAGTATGATATGCACATGCCTACCTAAGATGCAGATTGATAGAGAATGCAAGGAGTATTCACAATGTGATGTGTGGGTTCTTACCTCTCGTTTTAGACTCTCATGCTTCTATATCACACACACAGCAAGAAATTAAAACTAACTACCTAACCTATCCCTAGGGAGCAAGCTTATTACTTATTTATGAGCAATGTATTTTGTGCATGCATTGTAAAAGAAATCACAGATAGCTGATACATATTTCCAAAACACACGAACATTTAACGATATTTAACAACCAGATAGCCAATTGCTTATGAACAACATTCATCACTCATAGTGGAAATTTCCATAAAATAAACCAGGGATCATTTAGACAAGAACTTAGGTTCAAAGAGTTATAACGATCTCACAGTTAATGGACAAAAGGTTGAAAACGAAATAGTTCCTCTTCAACAAATCCATAGCATAGCATTTGAATGTTCCACCAAGCTTTCTCCAACAGGCAAACTATAATTTTCTATTGCAAAAGGAAATAGTTCTTCTTACAATATGTCTTCCAATCTTACTAGTAAAAAGTCCCTTATTCCCTCTAACTTCCCTATCTTTATACAAAAAACCCCAAAAACCTTTGGGTTCCCCCTGCCCCCTAACCTTCCGGTTTCCCATACCATTTTAATCTCACAGATTTGTCAATTTGTAAGTGCTCATGATTCGTATAATGCATTACATTTTCGGATTTCAACTTATGAGGACTTCATAAAACGGGACCAGCTCAGTAACTGCTAAACCTTTTCCAAAAATGGGGCCTCTGTTGCTATTGATTCTGCTTTGTCTTTTATTTGTCCCTTTTTTAAATCCATTGATTTCAGAAAAACTTTGCTTATCGCTTTTAGCCAACTTTCCTCAGCTTTATTCTTTAACTATGTCTTCTCGCAGCAGCAAATCTGAAGAATATTCTGAGTTCACCTGTAGTTAAACAAAATTTCATCATTAATTAGGATTGCATATTTTCAATAAACTTAAACCATACTAACAACACAAACTGATTCTCAAAATGAGACTCTGTACTCCACTCTTGTTGCGAAAGCCCTAACAGGAATCAAAAACCAACCAACATCCGCACAAGGTTTAAAAATTCACATGACGATGGGGAAAACCTTATCGACAGCTTGAAACACTGAGACATCAGCCGAACAGTCTTACTTATAGCCACAACGACAGGTTTCAGATGGACAATGAGTTCTGCAGGACCGTTAAGCCTATCAGAGTCAGAATAACTAAATGCCAAAGCATCGGGAGGTAAAGTTCCTTGTCGGTGAATGGAACGACATCAACATCGAAAGGTTAGCACATTACGCAGCCGCAATAGCGGAAGATGAAAAGACTACGGGCCCCATGGTCAAAAGGTGAAAATGGTGAAACCCAGACAAAGCATCAGCGAGTGGAGCGGTTATATGGCGGACACTTAGTTCGCTCGAGAGCCGCAATGGCGGAAAGAAAACAGACTACAGCCTTCGATCAAAACCATAAAATTTCTGATAAGGCACATAAATCATCATGAAACGTTAAGTGTTCAGAAAACCTAAGGTAGTGAAGCGGCCCCAAAAAAAACTTGTCTTATTTCCAACACAGCGGCTTCACAAAATCAAACAACCCCAACCCAAAATTCGATCAACCTCCGATAACGCAAACAAGTCAAAACAACACAACACGACATCGGAGAATTCAAAGACTAACCTGCGGAATGCTCATCGTTCAGCTTCTGCAACGGAGGCTCCCTAAGGAAACATGGCTCTAATACGTTGTTAAATGGCCTCTGAAACAGTGGCTAGAATGAGAAATATGCTTCTGAGAACAAAGAAAGAAATCGCAGATCAAAGGGAAAAAACCAAACTTTAAATTCCACAACCCACAACAGTTTCAGACATAAGCAATTTTCCGAAAAGCATGAAGAGAGTTAACCTCAAAATAGTCCAAACTTGGAGCAAAAGGAAAACAAAAACAAAGTTCATGGATCCAAACGATTCTAGGCAATGATAAAAATTAATAAGGGGGTCCAAAATTTCAAAAATTTGGGGAGACAGTTGCAGCTGCAACAATTAGCGACTACCTGGTGGACCTAGATCTCTAGACAATTATTTCTTGAGTAACAGACCGTTTAACAACAAACGAACATGTTGAATTCTTCCAGATATCTAGATTTCTCAAATGGAAAATATATGTACTTTTAATCATTGATGATAGTCCAATTTAGGAGAATGGAAACCAAGATTTCCAAGTCAAGATAACTCTTTTGAGGCCAGGAAGATGAGTTTCATTTGTTACCTTTGTCTTCAGGTAGTTTCCAACTTGGACACCACAGGATTGTAGCACAAGGTAAACAAAAATATTCATTTGTTCCTCATTCCCATGCCATTTTGCACCTTTTGTGCTTTTAAACTTTTGTCCTTTTCATATGAGTCCTCCTGCATGCCTTTCTTTCTGAATTTTTTGATTCAGGCTCCTCTATCCATAGTGTCCTTTTGTGTGAGAGATGTATTCAATTTTCAACTCACGGACAAAGAGGAACTTTTGGCAATTTAGTACTTATATGGTTCAGTATTTTGTTTTGATACATAATGCTTTCATAGGATCTTTTGACTCTTATCTGCCTTTTGGCATCCAATTCTTGGCATGGGATCATTTATATATAATATAATGTTTAACCTGCTTCCTTTCCATGGTCCCTTTGCTGTCACTCCCTAATACATTTTAAAATGTGAGATGGACAGAGCCTCAAAATAGTATTCCAGACCTTTGATTCTGGTTTATTTTACAAGGATTAAGCAGGACTTCAATGTATTCATAGCCATTTGGGAAAACTGCTAAAATAGAAGAAATTCTTTTAGATAAACAATAATACACAGTCTTACACCCAAGAACTTTAATCATTCCATAATTCTGATGTTCTCCATGCAACCAAGAGTTTGCCTCCTTTTATTGAAATCAGTCAAAATCTAAACTAAAACAAAACAGAACTACATAAATCAAAGTAAACATCCAAGTCAAATTATTTATTTACAAGATAAAAAAACAAAACTCAAGAAAAATAGGGTTTGAGAACTAAACCATTTACTGGTAAGTTCTCTTCCCAACCCTGTAAATCTTGCAATTTATAGGTTGAGGGGCCAAGCTTTGCCACAATCTGGAAAGGTCCTACCCATAATTGTTGAAATTTTTATTGTTTTCCTTTCTCATCATGGGGATGGTCCCACTTGAGAACCAAATCTCCCACCTCGAATTCTTTTGTTACAGCCTTGTGTTTATCGAACCATCTCTTTACTACCTCTTGTTGTTGTTTAAAGCATTCTCTGGCCTTAGATCGAGACTCTTCTTCCTTCAGGAGATTATATATCCTCATTTGCAAGACTTCATTATCTGATCCTCTGGCTTCTTGAGCGATTATTGAAGAGGGTAACATGATATTGGGGGGTAGAATGGCCTCTTTCCCATAAAAAAGGGTATACGGGGACACACCTAACGAAGTCTTGGGGGTGACCCTATCAGCCCATAGAGAATTTGGTAATGATGAGTGCCAACTCCTCTGATTTTCTATCATTGTCTTTTTTAAAATCCCAATTAAATTCTTGTTTGTGGATTCAGCTAAACCATTTCCCTGTGGATAGTAATTAGCAGAGTAATGCAACTTAATTCCTTTCTCATGAGCAAATGCAGTTAATCTAATGGAGGAAAATTAAGTTGCATTATCGAAAACTAAAGAAATTGGAACTCCAAACCTGGTCATAATATGGTCTTGCAAAAAGGCCATGACCGCATCTTCAGTTACTTTACGCAACGAAATGGCTTCGACCCACCGAGTGAAGTAGTCGGTTGTTGTCAGAATATACGTGTGTTGCAGAGAAGAATTTAGCTTTATCTCCCCAATGATATCCAACCCCCATTACTCAAAAGGCTATGTTATCATCATAGGCTTTAATGGTCCTGCTGCTTTAGCTTGTCTTCCATCACACATATGACAAATGTCGCACTTTCTGACATGGGTGTGTGCATCTTTGAACAGCGTGGGCCAATAGTATCTGGATCTGAGAATTTTATGAGCTGTAGTATATCCAAAAAAATGTCCTCCAGTAGGCCCATCATGTAAATCTATCATTGCCTTCTTAGCATCTTCTTTATCTAAGCATCTAAGAAGAACTCCATCATAATTATTCCTGAATAGTATTCCTTCAATAATTTGATATGAGGCTGATTTAAGATGCAATGCTCTTCTTTGTTTAGAATTCCAATGTTCTGGTAACAATACTGCTTGAAGGTAATGCACAAGGTCTCGATAACAAGAGTCCGGAGCTATGAAAAGAGGACATACATCCATCAAATGTAACTCAACTTCATCTTCCCAGTCATGTTCTTCATTGTATTTACTTTCAGTCATCAGTTTGCACAATCCTTGCCCTTTGACTATGGAGGCTGGCTTGAATTCGAGGTCATACTCCTGTAGAGTTGTTACCCAGTTGCCTCTCCTTTCTCCTAGCTCCTTTTGTATGAAAAGAGACCTCACAACTGGGTGTGGAACTATTACCTTTGTTCGGTTCTTCAGTATATATGGTATGAATTGTTTCACCGCTTTGAACACTATGTAAGCTTGTTTATCCATAGCAGGGTAATTCAATTCAGCCCCTTGCATACCAGTGCTCATAAATGGTATGGGGAACTCATCTCCCCCATCTTCTTTCTGGGTTAGCACAGCTGCTAGTGAATCATCAAAGGTGAAAGTGCACAGAATAAAATCTTTATCAAAATCCAGACTTTTGAGGGAAGGTGCATGTGCAACAGCTGTTTTAATCTTACTGAATGCATTCTTCTATACATCAGTCCATTTGAACTGTACACTTTTCTTTAACATTTGCTGCAAAGGTTTAACAATTTGAGCGAAATCTGGCACAAACCTTCGCACGAAGTTTATTGTCCCCATAAATGATTGCATGCCCTTTTTATTATGGGGCAAGGGAATCTGTTCAATGGATTTGATCCTTTCTGGGTCTATGGAGATCCCCTTCTTAGACACCACATGACCCAACAACTTACCTTCTGTAACAGCAAACACGTACTTCTTGGGGTTTAGTGAGATACCATATTTTTGGCAGCGTTCAAAAATCTGCTTTAGATGAAATGCGTGTTGCTCTCTTTTCTTCAAGAATATTGTGATGTCATCGAGGTATACTATAGCACTGCAGCCAATTAGACCACGGAAAGCTATGTCCATGGCCCTATGGAAGGTAGCTCCAACGTTTCTGAGCCCAAAAGGCATCCTTCTGTAAGAAAAAGTTCCCCACCTGGTCCTGAATGTTGTTTTTAGTCTGCCTTCTTCGGCTACTAATACTTGATTGTAGCCTGAGAATCCATCTAATAAAGAGAATAGTTCAGAACCTGAAACCATTTGCAGTATTTTCTCCATGGGTGGAACAGGATAATTGTCTTTATCTGAAGCACGATTTAAGTTTCTAAAATCCACACATAACCTGATTTCTCCAGATTTCTTCCTCACTGGTACCAGATTTGAAACCCATTCTGAGTGTCTAACCTTAAAAATGATTCTAGCATCCAATAATTTCTTAACTTCACTCTGGATTAGAGGTTCCAATTTTGGATGCATTTTCCTTAAAGGCTACTGATAAGGTTTGATTCCAAATTTGATGGGGATAACATGCTGGATAATACTAGTGTCATATGTCTTCAAATATTCATACGTCCAGGCAAAAACGTCTTTGTATTGCTTGAAAAGAACGATGAACTTATCCCTTTCAGCTGGTGAACAACATTTTCCAAGATTCACATATTTAGGCTTCATCTCAATCCCCAAATTAATCAACTCGAACTGTAGAGATGAGCTATGAGTCTTCACATTTGTTGGTCTTCTAAATTTTTCATTTAAATCAAACATCCATTCTAAAGTTCTGACTCCCTTAGGAATGAAATTATCGAATTTCAGCTCGGCCTGATGTTCTTCATCATCAATAATCGCCCCTTTGAATGCCTCGTCATTCATTAAGAATTCTATAATCTGCTGATCGTCATCGAACACTCGTAGATTGGTAATCATATCCGGAACCGAGGGCCTGAAAATCAATTCAACAGAGCACCGATTATTAGAGGGCACAAGCCTCGCAGCTGATGTGGCCAACCAGTCAGCTGCTACATTCTTAAGTCTTGGAATCGATACAATGTTAAATGCATTAAAACATTTAAGTAAATCCCATACTTCATTTTGATAAGCTTTTAAATGAGGAGAAATGCAATGTATTTGATTCTGAATTTGTTTTACAATTATTTCAGAATCTCCAAACACTTTCAGATTATTTGCCTCTAATTCAATTGCTTTCCTTAACCCCTAAACCAACGCTTCATATTCAGTTGTGTTATTGGTACATTCAAACTCTAACCTGCATGAAAGAAAATGTTTTTTTTTCATAGGGTCAATCAAGACACAGCCAGCTCTCGACCCCTCTAAAGTTTTAGAACCATCAAAGAAAAACGTCCAAAAATCACTACCTACTACTGCATGAGAACTAACATCTACATCTACAGCTAAGTCTACTATTTTACAATCGATTTCATCAGCCTGTGAAAACTGAAGGAGATCAGGCTGAGTGTCTGATGTATCATTGGCTTCTTCTGCTTGATAGTTTCCTGGTTCTAAATCAATAAAATAGTTTCCCAAATTAGGATCCACTGGTTCATTTTTTCCTTCGAACTGAGTAACATTGTGTTTCATGTGGGGCTCCCTCAACACTTTAATTTGATTTGGGATTCCTTTATATGGCAGCCATAGATGATACCAGTCTGAGGCAAAATATCCGTTCAGCTTAGCTGACCAATCCATGCTCAAAACAATTCCATATACTTCCGGTATGTCAGCCACCACAATATCGATGACTTGACACACCTTATCATTGGAAGATAAGTGAATGAGAACATCCTCCATTTCTCCAATTACCTTCACATTCATTCTATCCAACTGAACAGCCTTCGAGGTAGATGGTTTAGGTTGTCCATTTATCTTTTTGCAGACCATCAGTGGCATGACATTGACTGATGCCCCCGAGTCTACTAGGAAATTATGCACGTTATGGTTGAAGATTTCAAAAGTAAGGAGAAAAGCCAGATTCTTACTTTTAGGCTTACCTCCCATACTTGCTTCACCAGTTTCTTCTTCTTGAGGCTAATTGTCAGTGGGCAGCCTCTCCTTTGATGCTTCAAGCGCTTTTAATAGCTTTTCTTTTTGTTGTGACACATTGCACATTTCAAATAATGAGATGTTTTCCCTCACTTTCTTGATATCCTCCACAATGTCATACTCCATCTTATGTTCAATGAGATTCGATCTAACATTATTTTCTTCATTGGGCTTAGTAGGCATGTGAATATGTCCAGGATTTTGACTGGTGATGGTAAATTCTGGAATTTTATTAGCTGAGGAACTATTTTGGAATTTCTTAACATTCTTTTGAAGTCTTTTGATCTTGGGGAGCATAATACTATTTTCCTTAATCAACCCCTGGCTTCTTGTCGTCACATTTGTTTCCAGGATGCCCTCGTGTCTCAGATCATTTTCTTCCTCGGCATCAAACAAAGATACAAAGTCCCATAAAACCATGGCTTCATCTTCCTGTTTTTCTGTTGATTTACTGTTATCTTTCCCTTCTTCATCGTTATTTTCAGTTAACTTGGAATCTAAAAGCTGATTCATGACCAACGTCATTGAATTTATCCATTGAGGACAGTTCTTTTCAGAATGGGGTTGTTGGTGGAAAGTATAGAAGTTATCCATTCCTACCTCTGTTAAGTTCATAGATGTAGGGTTGTGAGGAGGAGGTTGGGATTGATTGTTATCTTCCCTTTTCTTGTAATAAGGCTTGTAGAACTTTTGGGCTTCCTTCTCCTTTTCCAAGTCTATGATTCTATTAGAAAGCTTCTACATCATTTTTTCCATTCCTTCGGAATGTGGTGATTGCTCCTCTTTAGGCTTAGTAAACAACAAAGCTTTCTTCCCGACATTTTTTTCTCCTGACCGTTCAGGATAATCTTCGATACTTTCACTTTCGGCCTCTACTTTTTCTGCTTCCTCATAAGTCTCAGCTAGCATAGGTTTGGCCTTCATTTTGGCAAACATGGCCAACTCGGGCCCTAGAGCTGAGGTATAATATTCAATCAGGACTTTATCTAAGGGTTTGTCAGCTTCAGAAAAATTCTTAAGATAGGCTGTGAATCTTTGGGTAAAACTATGCACCTTCTCTTTTCTTTCTTTCTTTAAGGTGCATAGTCCTTTCATAAGAGCTACATGAGTTTTTTGGGTTGCATATTTACTTCTAAAAATCCTTTCATAGGTATCCCAATCAGGGATAGAATTGGTAGGCAAACCAAAATACCATGACGTTGCTATTCCTTTAAGTGTGTGTGGAAAAAGTATATAAACCACATCCTCATATTCCCCAACCCTTAATCCTTCTATTTCTAGATAGAAACTCTGCAAGTGGTCATCTACTAACATCTTCTCATTTGGATCAAACTTGGGCAGCATCTTTTCAAAAGATTGAGGTAAATCATGCAAAGGAGGTGTTAAGTTTAAAGGTGATCTGGCTTTCCAAGCAGGTGGTAGACTTGGTGGGATGGGTGGTTGATTTGCATTCACGCCCTCCATGAGTCTTGGTAGAGAGTGAAGTGGTGAATGAATAGGAGTGTGAACAGGAGAACCGTAAGGAGTATCTGGGCCTACTTGATTCAAAGGCTGTACAACTTCTTGTAATGCTACTTCTACTAATTCTTCCCAATATCCCGCTAACACTGAATCTTCCAATATAGGACGATATTTCCTTTTATATTCTCTTCTGGACAATTCAGGGATGATGGGTAATCCTCCAATATTATTCACGTATGCCCTAGTGTGTCTTCTCAGATCATTAACAACTTCGTTGTCCACAGAATACAAATGTTATCTAGCTTTCTCTTCAGGAATTGGATTGGGAAACAGACTGCCTTCTGAACTATTACCTGTGGAATGATCTCGAGAAAACGGGTTTCCTCAACCAGCCATGCAATGGCATCCCTCCTTCTAGCACCAGAAACTGTTGAGGCCTAGAAATTTGCAGGCAACAACAGCAAGGGATTCTCCCCAGTTAACGTTCCCAACTATCCCGTGACTGTTTGGTGTAGGGAATCCGTCCAGTTTGCAGTCCGGCTACCATAGGTCAAGTAACAAAAATAAAAGGTTTTACCGGTTGCGGCCTGGTCCACCGTATATATTTTTGTATTTTTTTACTTTAAGTATGATATGTACGTGCCTACCTAAGATGCATATTTATAGAGAATGCAAGGAGTATTCACAATGTGATGCGCAGGTTCTTACCTATCGTCTTAGACTCTCATGCATCTAAATCACACACACAACAAGAAATTAAAACTAACTACCTAACCTATCCCTAGGGAGCGAGCTTATTAGTTATTTATGAGCAATGTATTTTGTGCATGCATTGTAAAAGAAATCACAGATAGCTGATACATCTTTCCAAAACATGCGAACATTTAAAGATATTTAACAACCAGATAGCCAATTGCTTATGAACAACATTCATCACTCATAGTGGAAATTTCCATAAAATAAACCAGGGATCATTCAGACAAGAACTTAGGTTCAAAGAGTTAGAACGATCTCATAGTTAATGGACAAAAGGTTGAAAATGAAATAGTTCCTCTTCAACAAATCCATAGCATAGCATTTGAATATTCCACCAAGCTTTCTCCAACAGGCAAACTGTAATTTTCTATTGCAAAAGGAAATAGTTCTTCTTACAATATGTCTTCCAATATTACTAGGAAAAAGTCCCCTATTCCCTCTAACTTTCCTATCTTTATACAAAGAACCCCCAAAACCTTTGGGTTCCCCCTACCCCCTGACCTTCCAGTTTCCCAGACCGTTTTAATCTCACAGTTTTGTCAGTTTGTAAGTGCTCATGATTCGTATAATGCGTTACATTTTTGGATTTCAACTTATGAGGACTTCATAAAACGAGACCGGCTCAGTAACTACTGAACCTTTTCCAAAAACGGGGCCTCTGTTGCTATTGATTCCACTTTGTCTTTTATTTGTCCCTTTTTTAAATCCGTTGACTTCATAACAAACTTTTCTTATCACTTTTGGCCAACTTTCCTCAGCTTTATTCTTTAACTACGTCTTCTCGCAGCAACAAATCTGAAGAATCTTTCGAGTTCACCTGTAGTTAAACAACATTTCATCATTAATTAGGATTGCATCTTTTCAATAAACTTAAACCATACTAACAACACAAACTGATTCTCAAAATGAGACTCTGTACTGCACTCTTGTTGTGAAAGCCCTAACAGGAATCAAAAACCAACCAACGTCCGCATAGGGTTTAAAAATTCACAAGACGGTGAGGAAAACCTTATCGGCGGCTTGAAACACTGAGACATCAGCTGAATAGTCTTACTTACAGCCACAATGGCAGTTTTCAGACGGACAACGAGTTCCGCAAGACCGTTAAGCCTATCGGAGTCGAAATAACAAAATGCCAAAGTAGGTTGGGTAGCTAAGAACCTCTGCAAGCGGATCGCGAAGTTGGATTCAAAGTTGAAACCCAGTAGACCTCCAGAGGTACTGGAAGAACGAAGAAAAGTAGCAACTAAGGCTATGATCAAGATCGAAGAAGCAGAGGCACTCTGTGCCAGAGTGATCGAGCAATTTTCTTAGCCATGGGAATCCTTGTTCGACAATGAAGAATTAGAGCAATTTATAGAGCAGCTACATACTGCGGAGTAAAAATTTAACAAGTTGGAGAACAAAGTAAAGAAGCTGCCGACAATAGAGAAAATGGCCAAGGCTGTTGATATGAAGAAATTACAACAGCATATAGCCAAATTGTGAACCCAATAATAGAAAAGAATCGACCAGGTCATCGAGTTGCAAGAAAAAATAGAGAAAGTAACAGGTATTATTCAGCCTGTACATGAAAAGGTGTGACAAGCCTTGGGTTCAACAGGACTGACGACTTTAGAACACATCAGTTCTGAACTTGTAGAAAAATTGAATATTGTGGAGGAAGAAGTGCGACAGGAAACCGAACAAGTTGTGAAAATATTTCAGGATTTTCAAAGCAAGGTCATACTAATAGAGGTTTCAGACTGATGTGGATGGAGATGATCCATAAGTAAGTGTTGGCAACCTGTTGTCCCTAGGAAAATTTGACATAATAAAGATTCAAAAGATGAAGATTCCAGTCGCAGGGTAAGCAGAGACCATGATAGAAGGAGCTGCGATGGAAGAAGAATACAGAAATTTGAAAGGTAGAGTTCGAGTTATTTTGGGTAAAGAATTTGTTAGAATAAAAGTTTACTTTTATTAATAAAGCATGATTGTAATTTAGGGAAATAATGCCTATTTTTATATGTAATAAGATGTATTAAAATAGAAAGACAGCGTGTCGACTGATAGTTGAGATTCAATCGATGGTTGAAATCAAGAAGTGTAAAAGCAGAAAAACTTATAAAAGCATCGACTCAAGTTGTGTGTGGGTGGGTTCCATAGTAGATCATTAGCTGTTGTTCAGAGAGAAAGGAAAGAGAAAGAAAGAGAGAGAGGATAAAAACAGAGTGCATGAGATGAGAGATGAATGTATGAATTGTAAATAATATCTAAAGAAGAGTTTGCAAGTTGAGTGTGTAGAACAAATATGCCAAACCAATTCTCATGCCAAATGAAGAGCACCTTTGTGATTATTCTCAGATGGGTTTCCATGTTATATCTTGTCTATGTGTGTCTTTAAATGTATCTATTATTGTCGAATGCAGATCTATTGTGAATGTGTTGATCTAAATGTGTCACACAGACTCTGTTGTGAGTGAACTTGTGTGTGTGTGTGACACCTTAAATGAGTTAAACATATGTTAATACTTTATGTTATATTCTGTTATATATGTTGATGGATCAATAGATGGTTGTATTGAATGAATGTATGAGAGAAGAGGTTTAAATCCCGGTTTCGACCAAGTGACTTGATTTTTTGTAAGAAGGGAATCTCTGACATACTGTAGAAACCTACTTCTAGAAGTTCCCATAAGATATCTTGGGTGAGACTTCATCTGTGTCACAGGTGTTGCCTCAGGTTTGTTTTGTTTGGACTCCGGTTGGAAATCTTAAAAAAATATCTTAGAGTCACATATTTCAGTTTTGGAAATTGCATAATCTGAGTGCCATAGTGGAATTTGAGGGTGTTGAATCCATTAATGCATTCAAAAGTTCGATTTTACCAAAAAAATTACATATTCTGAAAAAAAACCACAAAAAGTCCATAACCTAGAATAAAAATACTACTCCCTAAAAATAAGTTCTTTGAAAAGTCAAAAGGATAAGATATCCACATTTAGTGCACCTTTCAAGATGCATGATATAAGATAATAATATAATACTCCTCCTAGATGCATGATATAAGATAATATTATAATAGTCCTCCTCAAAATAGTAATAAGGTCCACAAGGTGCATGAACAAGTGTGCAAAGCGCTAAAGAATATGGAGCATTATAGGAGACAGCCAAAAACACTTCCTATTCGCATAAATCCAGCAAAAGAAAAAAATGTTGAAATTTCAATTTTTAATGTGCATGATTTCACAAATCACAATTTCCAGACATGATTTTCCCCTGATTTGATAACCAAATTTGTTGGAAAAGCAAGGCCATTTGGTTGTTCTATATCCTACACTAAAGAAGACTCCATAACCACCTCAAAATATAATTTCTAAGTCAACAAGTGTACCCTCTAATAATGTAAGTGTAAATGAAGAAATAACCCTCTTTGACTATGAAATAGTGTAGGAGCATTAATGAAAGGTGTGCTCTAAAAGCGTAAATAACCTTTTTTCACAAGTGAACCCTAGAGAAATGTGTAAAGATGGTTAAATTAGACACCATTACTTTTCTTCAAACCATAATCCCAAAAACTATTAAATGATTTGCAAAACCATGTGTTGATTCCCAAACCATGTGCACAAGATGAGGGTGACTCAAATAAGTGTGTCAACATCTTCACACTATGGCTAACCAAGAAGATGAGTAAATATTAAATTCCCTCCATTAATGAAATACGATGGGTTGGAAGGAAATACCATGTACCAATACCACCACAAATCCAAACCAAGCCATCACATCCAAGGAGAACACGTCTAACAAATCCCATTTGTGGGAGATGAGAATATAATTCCACCACACACACACATATAAAAAAAACATGGGTAGACTCAAGAAAAACTAGCGTTGAAAATCATCCTTATCTCCAAAATTCCCTAAAATATGCGCTAATAGGATGAGTGCTCCACTTATTGTACAATTTTTTAATATTATTTTTTTTAACTAATGTGTTATAGGCATGTAAATTAAAAAAATATATGTATTAAAATTGTACAAACATAAATACAAGTACCAAATAAATCCACATTAAATTTTACAAGTCAAGATTAAAGAGATTGCAACATCCATTCCCATATCTTCGTCCAATAAAATATTTTACAAAACTAAAAATAAAGTAGTGATAATAACAATCCTAGAAAATAATAATGTTTGAATCGAATTGATACTTTTCTTTATTGTAGAATTTCAAATAGAGTAATTAGGTGCATTTACTGAAGAGAATAATTAGGTGCATCTATAATCATATGTTACACGTATAATGCTAATAAATTAAATTCAAAAAAGAGTGAGCTCATTAAAAACAAAAAAACTTAAAACTTAAAAATGACATCACAACAATAAAACTAGCATAGATCCATCTTAAGACTAGGTCTACCAAGCCCTGCAGGATCAAATAACTTGAGCTGCAAACCTTTTCTCAATTTTTGCACTCTAAAAAGGTTTGCACCTCTAGGCATTCGATCATATTCTATGCTTGGTGGATTCAGTGTTAAGATGGATCTATGCTGGTAATACACCCATCCAAGTGTGAAAAAAACTAAATTGAGATAGGTTGATATCACAAAAAAATCAATCTTGTGAACCTTATAAAACCATAGAAAAACAACACTTAATCAAATTGTTGCATCAAGGAGCAATTATTGACACTTAAAATTTAGGGAGACCCGAGGTTAATTGGTTCTCACTTCATGAAATGCATAAGGGTCAAACAAATGTATCAATGCTAAGTAAAACCTCTCATGAAATTCCACACATATAAAACATTTCAAAGCAAAGGGGTGCTACACCAAAGACATCAACTACTAGGAACATGCTAACTCACCAACGAGATCATCTCATCAAACACCAATCAGACAAATCATATCATCATCTCTAAGATGATCACATGTACCCTTTATCAATCAAATGATCAACTATGTCACCCTGCAAGCTTGATCCTTATGAAAAAAATCATATTATATGATCGGTAACATGAAGAATATCGCCACCCCCTCTTAACCATCAAGCCAAAACCTCATTCACTCACAACAAAATTTGAACCCGAAATCTGACGAGAAAATCTGACGAAATTGACTGTGTCGTCAGATTTCACCTTTAAAATTATAAATTTTGATCAATTTTTTTTAATTGAGACATGGACTTGTCAGATATCCGACGGTCGTCGAAAATCTAATGACTACCAACGGATAACCGTCAATATATGGTAGAATAACTGACAAGGTCATGTTATGATTTTTTATGGATATTGATTTTTTTAATATTGATAATCTTCATTTAAGATTTTTATGAGGAAATGTCAAATAGAAATATTTTTTATCCATACAAACAAAATCAACAATTGCTTGCTAGATTGTGGGGATAGGGGTGATAGAATAAGCTGGCATTTTAAATGGTTTAATTTTCTACACTGCCTTATTGTTGGGGTTAGGATTAGGTTGAGTAGGCAGCTGAGGTCGTAATGGTACGTTAATTGTTGCAGGGTTAGCAAGGAGTTGCAGTTGTGGATGCTGAAACTGTGGGTGAGGGAACTTATTCTGTGGGTAACGATTTTCCTAGTTTGGGGACCAATGAGTTGGTTGATTTTGCTTTGATGACCATGAAATCCATGGTGTAGTATATTGCATTGTAGGTTGAGTGGATGGTTGCATGGTTAAACTTGTGCTTGCTTGGACTGCAATTTGGAATGGTTAGACTAGACGCACACATTAACGTTGTGGGAGGGTTTCTAGACTCAAACATGACTGACACTAACAATTTGAGCATAAAAAACCATACATATAGATTAATTAATGTGTTGCACATGGCCAACGTTGATTTTGTTTTAATTTGTGCTTGCATGGACATAAATTTTGCATGGTTAGACTAGACTCATGCATTGACGTTGTGGGAGGGTTTCCAAACTCAAAAATGACTGACACTAACAATTCGAGCATAAAAAACATACCTATATATTAATTAATGTGTTGCATAGGCCCAATGTTGACATTTTTTTTAATTTGTGCTTGCAATGCTTCTTCAATGGACAATCTATTAATACACTTTAGTATTTGTTCTAGACTTTGGAAAGTAATTATGTAATAATTTGGTGCTAGATTCTAAATATGAGAGAGGTAGATATGCACAAACTAATTATCAACACCCCCATTAAAACAATGCAGAAGAAGATTGAATCACTACTCTCTAGTTTTTGTTTATAACAATTGATCTTGTAGACTAAGTTTTGGAAGGTTAAGGTTTTTAGGCATAGTTGGCCTTGTAGCATGAAAATTCAACATGGTAAATTAACTTTAGAATCTTAAGTGTTTTATTGGTAGATAGTTGGTTTTGTTCTAATCTTAAAGGTTTAAATTAACCTTCAATATTATTACATTCTTGGATTTTTCACTTTATAGTTGTATTCTACATTTGCTCCATGTTTCTCATGTATAATTATTGATTGTGTAGAGTTATGGTTGGTTTCCAACTCATTTCTATGATAAAATATTCATATATATTAGTCAAGTACTATCCATTTTGCAACCAAATTAACATGACCTTGATTTGTTGCAATGTCAATAAGTCTAAGATAACCCTTTGCATAGTATTGCTTTATGGAGAATTAGTATGAATTTGAAGCTATACATATGGAAAGATAAATTGTAGTTTAAAAAAAAATATGTGCATGTGGAATGTGACTTCAACAATATAACATCTAGAACGTGTTTGACATAAAATATTTGGAATACTATTAAAATTAGTATGAATTTCAACTCCGAAAAACCTTAGAGTGTCTTGTTTCATAATAGTGGAACCATTAGTCATATTTCCAATGATACTCCTATATTTTATTTACTTTCTTGTTGGATCACAATATATTTTTCTTAAGTTCCTTTACCATCTTAGGTAATTTGATATAGTAGTGGAGAAAGTGTGCAAACCATTTTTTTTTAAACAATCCTACGTCAATTATAGAACCAAACAATGTAAATACACAAACACTAACAGCTGAAATACAAATGCCCAAAAGAATTGCAACTTCTTCAATATGCTCATAATTTACTAAGGTTACAACACCACTTGGTCATAGTTAGAGGGTGTTTAGGTGGGGGGTATATAGTTAGCACTAGGTCATAGTTATAGGGTGTTTAGGTGGGGGGTATATATTAGCACTTTTTCATAGTTAGAGGGTGTGTATTTTAAGGTGGGGGATAGGGGTTACAAGTTATGTAGTATTCCGAGGTCCTTCGCACATGTCTCTGCACACAATTCTTACACAACCCATCAAGCTGACCCATCGAAAAATTATTGAACGAGAAATGACATTTATATTTATATGAAACTTCGTGGAAGATATGCAAAAGATTAAAGAGTTTCAAGAATAGGAGGAGACCCTTGTTCTTGTACTAGTTGACAATTTTCATAATAAGAAACATGAGAAGCAAATGTATCCTTTGAGAGCGGCTTATGGTAGAGTCAAAGTCGATGACCACTGGAAAATAGTGGTATATGTTGTTCATCAATTATGGTCAATTGCATAGTTATTTTATCAAATACTATGTCCACTATGTATGGTCCCAACCATCTGGTGCGCAACTTACCTTTAAAATACCGCTTGAACTATGAGTAAAATAATAAGGCCTAGTATCCTTCATGGAACACCTTTTTTCTTGATAAACCAATCATGCCACTTGGAGTGTTGTTGTTGAATCAATGAAGTATGATTTATAGCAGCCACACGTTTCTCATAGAGCTCATTCAATTGATTCAAAAGGTCCTTTTGGGCATCTATTAAATCCATGTTTGCAAAAAGGTCACGCGCTAGGGTTGACTGCGAGTGTTTGAGGAGCAGTTGCGACTGGCCTGTGGAGCATGGCGGCGCCTGGGGGAGGGGAGGTTGCCCGCCCCCCCCCCCCCCCCCCCCCCCCCTTCTCGTTCAGATGAGGATGCCTTCAGAAGGCTCCTTTCCAACAGAGGCAAGAGGATCTCTCATCCGGAGGTTCCAAAATTTATCAAGAAGCTAGAAGACATTCCAGAAATTGCCCTTCCTGAAGAAAAACCAATAAAAATAGCTCTGGCATTGGCTAAACAGGGCCTGGTGGGTTAGTTTATGGGCTTATGGCCCTCCACCAAATCTACTGATGACTAGATACAGAGGAACTGGAAGCCCAATATGAAACATGGGGTAACCTGTTACCCCGTCGGGAGAGGATTCTTTATTTTTTAATTCATCTCAGAAGAAGACCGAGACTTAAACTTTAGGAATGGCCCCTACTTCATGGGGACGCAGGGCTTATACCTGAACAAATGGACACCAGACTTTGACCCCTCGATTGATCTTCCCAAAGAGGTGCCGGTGTGGGTCAGGCTCCCGAACCTTCCGGTGCATTGCTAGGACTTCGAATCTCTGCAGAGAATAGGGAACGGAATCAGACGTTTCATTGACAAAGCTGATAATAAGGGACAATACACCTACGCCAGAATATGTGTGGAAGTTGACCTTGAAGCTGGTCTTCCTGAGGCAATAAAATTAACGGTCGGATCTTGGACTCATTATCAGAAGCTGGACTACGAGCATCTGCCCTTCAAGTGTAGGAACTGCCAAGAACATGGCCACTTTCAAAGATATTGCCCTAAATTGGTCGTTGGGAAAGAAGATGCTGAAGGATGGCAGAAAGTAAAGAAAGGTAAAACTATGAACAATGCCAGAAGTAAGGAGAAAACAGTCCAGGGATCACCAAAGGAAGGCACCTCAATGCCTACCCACCAGGAAAACCCTAATGTAGCTCAAATCCCCGCAAACATTCCAGAAGCTGAAGAAGCTAGGGTTCCACAAGAACCAATCGATCCAATCCCTCAAACTGGAGCCTCTAGTCCGTCAAAAGAACACATTAGTTTGGGTTCAGAAACAGGAGCAGAATCATCTGAGGAAGGTGACACTAAAGCAAGCAGTCAGTCATGTACCCCAGACCATCCAAAGTGTGGACGAAAGACTGAGAAGAAGAAAAGGGAAGAGCAGTCCTACAAGGACATGGTCCAAGGCTCACAACACACCATCCCTAAAATGATGAACACCAGATCGGGGATGAAGCTAGGGAAAACCCAGAAAGGGGGCCATCCCCCTCGTTCAGGTAAATAATGCAATACATCTCCTGGAACTACAGAGGACTCGGCAGCTCCATAAAAGGAGAATCTATAAGGGATTTAGTAAGAGTAATGACACCTGAAGTCCTCCTAATCCAGGAGACGAAGTTGGAGGGGGAAGCTCTCCTCCGTGCAAGCAACTCATTTTGGAAGAAAGGCCCGGGTAGGGCTGTAAGTGCAAGAGGAGCCTCGAGAGGCTTAGCAACGTTTTGGGACTCTACCAAGCTAGACCTAGTAGAAGAAGAAAGAACCACTCATTGGTTATTCACCAAACTGCTCCATAAAGACTCCGGGCATTTTGTAAGCATTTTCAATATGTATGTTCCTGTCTCTCTTGTTGAAAAAAAAGATTGCTGGGATTCCTTAAAATGTTTTCTTATCCGTCACAAAACTGAAAATTTAGTAGTGCCTGGAGACCTTAATGTAACTCTTGCTCTGGCCGAAAATAAAGGGGGTTCAATAGTCCGGGACCCGGCAAGAGAGTGGGTGGAAGATCTGATGCTGGATTGGGATCTTGAAGACATCATCCTGGATAAAGGAAAGTTCAGCTGGTCAAATAAAAGAATAGGACCTGGCCACATAGCTGCCCGCCTTGACCACTTGTTTATCCATTCCTCCTTCCTAACCCTTGGGCTTATGGAGATCTCCAAGATTCTCCCACATTATACTTCTGATCATAAACCGATTTCTCTCACCCTTTCTCCTGAGGAAAATTTAGGTCCTATCCCGTTTAGGTTTAGCCCAATTTGGGTTAATCAGGAAGGTTTCCTTGATATAGTGGCTAACTCTTGGAAGGACCCAGTTTATGGCTCTCCCTTCTTTGTCTAGGAAGGAAAGCTCAGAAGACTCAAAGCTGATCTAAAAACCTGGGCTAAAGGTCTTGAGTCTCCAATGGCTGAAAGGAAAATAATCCAAAAGGCCTTGGAACGGCACCAACTGATCTTGGAGGAGTCCCCTGTCACCCCTTCCTTGCTCATCCGAGAAACTGAGCTTCAAAAGAAGTACCACAAAGCCTGTAGAGAAGAGGAAATCTACTGGAGATTCAAATCAAGGACGCTGTGGCTCCAAGCTGGAGACAAAAATACTACGTTCTTCCACAAGCAAGCCCAAGCCAAGAAAATTTACAACTACATCAATGAAATTCAGTCGCAAGGCCAAGTCATAAAGGATTTTAAAGGCATCAAGGAGGCAGCCCATGCCTATTTCAAAAACCTCTATTCAGCCCCGGACCTGGATCCAGTGGACCCAAACTCCTACCCTCTCTCTGAGATTCCAAATTTGATTAATGATGAGGACAACATGCTACTGAACAGCCCTATTAATATTCGAGAAATCAAGAAATCCCTGTTCAAAATGGACCCAGACAAAGCTCCAGGGCCGGATGGATTTACAGCCCATTTCTACATCTCTTGCTGGGATATAAGAAAAAAGGACCTGTACTGAATGGTAAAGAAGGCTCAGCACTGTTCCAAGTTGGGTGGCAGCACCAACTCCTCGTTCTTGGCCCTAATCCCAAAAGAAAAGGGAGCAAAGAACTTTAATATATTTAGACCTATCTCCCTTTGTAATACAGGATACAAAATCATAACCAAAATAATGGCTAACAGACTTAAAAGAATCCTGCCTAAGCTGATCCCAAAAAATCAAGGCGGATTTGTGAGAGGAAGACAGATCCTGGATAACATCATTTTAGTTCAAGAAGCCATTCATACCAGCTACAAGAAAAAACAGAAGGGTATGGTGGTAAAGCTGGACTTGGCCAGTGCATTTGACAGAGTCAAGCATGATTTCCTTTTTACAGCCATGAGAAATTTCGGATTCAATCAGAACTTCATTAACTGTGTTAAAGCTTGCATATCAACCCCCTGGATCGCCCCGCTGGTTAATGGCCGGCCTACCAACTTTTTCCAGGCCTCAAGAGGATTAAGGCAAGGCTGCCCTCTTTCCCCTATGTTGTTTTTCATCCAAGCCTCTGTCTTGAGCTATCAGCTGAACAGAAGTCTCCATAACAGATCTCTCTCAGGCATCAGGATTTTCCCAAAGGTCAAGGATGTAAACCATGCCCAGTTTGCTGACGATACGCTTCTATTGGGGGCTTCCAACCTCAACACAGCTAGGAACTTCAAAATAGAGCTTGACTATTTCAGAGATAGCTCTGGAAGTGAAATAAACTTCCACAAAAGCAAGGTCTATGGCTGGAACTGTTCTCCACGTGAAATGCTGGAGATATCTCGAACTCTTGGAATGGAAGGCATCACTATCTGGGACACCTTTACATACTTGGGCATCCCCATTTTTAAAGCTTCTCTGAGAGTTGTCCATTGGCTTCCTTTCCTGGACAAAATAAAAGGCAAAATCCACGCGTGGGGGGAAACATGGCTTAACAAAGTAGGTAAAGTGATTTTGATGAATTCAGTTCTCACCAGCCTTCCAATCTATCAATGCTTGGTCCTTCTAGCTCCCAAAACCATCACAAACAGAATCAATGGGCTGCTCCGAAGATTTATGTGGGAGGGCGGCCGAAACTATGAAAAAAAGCTCCATCTAGTGAGCTGGGACAAGGTCACAAGGCCAAATATGGAAGGGGGCCTTCAGCTAAGAGACGTGGCCACCCAAAATCTAGCCATGGGTGGTAAAATTCTTTGGAAAATGATCACAGGAAAATGAACTTGGAGCAAGCAAATTCTCCAGAAGAAATATTTTACAGGGGACAAGGAAAGATGTCTCGAAAGGCCCACTAAAATGCAGACAGGCTCCCCAATTTTTTCTCTATGCAAAAGAGCCCTTTATTTCTTCACCTCCAAGCTCACATGGACTCCAGGGAATGGAGCAAAAATAAAAATTTGGGAGGACTCGATCCTTGGGGATCAGCCTCTCAACGACTCCAGCGATATAAGAAACATTAAAGAGTGGCTTCACACTAGAAATTGCAGCACGCTGAAAGACATTTCCTAATGGAGTAATGATGAGGAAGAATCATGGGAAAATTGGAACTTGGGGGACTACCCGTACGAGCTCAAAGAGGAAGCAGCAGAATTGTTGGATTTACTGCAAGGAAAAATGCCCATAAGCATCAGAGCCAAAGACAAACATAGCTGGGGATAAAAATCTAGAAAATACATAGTAGCTGAAGGTTATACTGCGATTTTGGAGGTGCCGTGGGTTCCCCCCAACCCTGGGACGTGGAAATCTCTCTGGAGCTACGCCTATGTTCCCAAAATAGATATATTTATTTGGACCCTCCTTCATAATGGCATTTTGACAGGTGAGAAGCTTGTAGAAATTCAGGCCTGCAGTAGATTAATTTCACTCACAACAATTAACAATTGATCATGCAAATTATCAACAATGGAGACTGAATATGGAGCTGTAACAAAAAATTATATTAACTGAGTGTACAATAGCCAACCCTATAATAACATAGGCTGCTGAATATATAGAATACATGAGCAAATCGAATGCATGAGGAAGCATCCAAATCTAGCATAAAGCAGGCTTACCCAAAATAGGCAAATCCCCCATAGGTGTAAAAAGCTGATCCCAAATCTATCAAGGACCCCACGAATTAGCAAGGGCGCATGGGCAAGCTAAAGAGTGGTCAAATGGCAGCTCATACATGCAAAAGCATGGAGGAATGAGTGGAGGAGGAAGAGGCAGCAAAGTTGATTCACCTCACCTAGTCTTGCTTTCCTATGTGCCTTAAAACACTGAAAAAGCAGGGAATAAAGCAGAAAAAGCAGATGGGCGCCTAGGAGGC
>LPNX010386036.1:0-17415 GCA_001517045.1 Pseudotsuga menziesii | reverse complement strand
ATACAACTTTTCTTTGTTCGAAGTTGAGAAACATGTGAAAACAACTTCGATTTTGTCATAGACCCCCCCAAAATAGACACCCAACTTCATGATTTCACCAAAAACAAGACATATATACTACATGGATAGAAAATGATGTTTTCAAAGAAAGAGAAACATACATGTACTTGGCTGGGGGGAAGAGGTGGGTCGCCAACAACCTCGCTTTGGTGCTCTTCAAGCACCAATGGCTCAATAGATGCCTGTATAAAGTAACATATGTCAATGCCAGATAATACAAAGAAAACGAGACATATACAACATGGACGAAAAATGATTTTTTCAAAGAAAGCAAAACATACATGTACCTGGGGGCGGGGGAGAGGTGAATCACCCATCAATATATCATGCTACGTAACAAAACATAAAGATACAATTAGAAAATTTATAAAAATTAAAAGCATGAATGCTGAATTAAAAGCATAATAAAATCATATTTAAAATAATACCTGGGTCTGGGAATCTTCCTCAACATGAGAGGGACTAGGCTGGTCCATTCAACAAACTCATCCTGCTCACCCTGCATAAAACATATTGTATCCATATTAGGATGCATTGAATGTTACAATCTCTACTATAAATATGTAAATAATGATGACAGATTAAAAAGTATAGTTCTTACAGCTAATGGTGAAGAACCAAACCCATAGGCAGCATTGACAACTGCATCAATGTTCGTAAAATCAATCAATGGACTATGAAAATCTGGGGTGTCATGGGACACTAGCTGTATATTTGTTCACATAATTTGTTAGATAATTAAATAGAAATAAATTGCAAAACAATTGAAAATTGTGATATAAAACAAAATATAATATGAAAATAATGAGTTTTACTTACATATCGAAGTAATCCATCATTCCGGATCTTTGAAGCAGGGCCATAACATATGCCTCCACACACTGTGCAAGGGTGTGGGGTAACATGACGCTCCGAACACTCTGTAGCTCTAGTGCAATCTATAGATGGATCCTTACTATGTGATGGGCTGGCCTCAGAAGTGCCAACCCATTGGCCTACATTTCCTTGGACAACAGTCCCATGCTGAAGCAATGTATCTGCTAAGTCGAATAAGGACTCCTGTGTATCATCAATCACAGGACCCGCAGGAGGATATACCCGAGGGGGTTTTGGTGCGCGTGGAGGGCATGGCACACGGTTAGGATCATTCCTAGCCCCTTCCCTATCTTGGGGAATCCCATGACCCACACCCTGGAAGTCTAAAATATCGAAATAGTTCACATGTTTCCCTAGGATGAATTATGCATACAACTTCCTCAGGAAATAAAATGGGATGTCCGTATTCCCATGAGGGTCTTCATCGAAGACCATATACCAGTGATCCATCTAATTGGATTTAATATTCGGTTCCATGCACCAGTCTCTGGAAATGTGTGCTCGATTGGTGGGTGAAACCAATCCAGTGCCACAGTTCTGGAATAATGAAAACAATTGGTATTTTGTAATCTTTAGGTTTTTGATGTCTTTATAACTCAAACCATCGGAATAGTATTGCCTCATGGATTTTCTGTATGAGCTAATGTTGTACAGAGCTCCTTGGCCATTAGAAATTGTGTTTGTTATGGTGTCGAATGCCTCGGCTAAATATTGTCTCCAATGACCCCCCCTCTAAAAGATGAGCTAAGGCGCCTCAATGAATCCAAGCGAGCCAGAATCTATGAATTCCGGTCTTGTTCCCCCTCCGTGTTTGGGTTTGTGTCCGTGTTTGGGTGTTTTTTTGTGTTTGGGTTCGTGTTTGGGTTTGTTTTTGGGTTTGGTTCATTTTGCATGTATCTTGAACATTCTTGTTATTTGTTAAAATTAAAACAACAAATTACAAATTGTATTAATATATCATTCTTTGATTTAATTCGATTTTTTTTATTATATTTGTTTTAAGTTTTTTACAAATATAAAGACTATGGAATTAACAAAAACAAACAAGTATTGAATACAACTGTGAATGATATGAGTACTTACCTTCCATTGGAGCCAAGCCACCTCCACAGCCACCTCCAAAGCCAGCTCCAAACGCTCTAACGCAAAACGCTAGTGCGGTATCTCACTGTCCTGATATCACTCACTGTGAAAATAACAAATTGAGGCCTGTGACCTCTGTTTTTTCTTTTTTGGTTTTACATATCGCATATGCGATATATCGCAAGTGCAATATGTAAAACTTTAAAAACGCACATGCGATATATCGCATATGTGATATCGGCTAACTAACCTTATCCTTGTGTTTCGGCTCGGGTTTTCTGAGCGTAGCATCAATAACGCATATGCGTTGTGGATTTACATTTTGGAAGTGTGTTTCTGATTTCTAAAGTGGCACTAAAAGGTGGAACCATCTTCGTGCGAGCGCCCCTATTTGAGGTTCACATGAATGCACCCTATCCTTTTTATAACCATAATCCCCAATCGGGCTCTTTACCAAGTCTAGCTAAGGATGGCTAGAGACCTTGAGCTCTTTCCTCATGCTAAATATGCAAATAGTAGCCCTTGGGCCCATACATTGGAAGCATGTGGGAATCATGCACATAACTCAAAATAAATCCAATCAAATAATCATTTGAGAGTTTTTATTAGGATAAGGAAAGGAAGCGAGGAGTTAGGAATAATGACAGTGAATTACAGATCAGTAAAATCGATAGCCTATGTCCAAAGAATAGTAGGAGCACTAGTAGGGAACAAAGGACAAGAGAGAAATAAACTACATGGAATATCCCTAGTCATCCAAATCTATGGTATATATTCATTCATGTGTAGAAATGTAGGCATAAGTTAAAGAGGGCTGCCAATGGCTAGGATTTAACCCGCCTACTAGATGGATGGATTCCAATCTACAATGATGTTTCAAAGGCATTACTAAATACTAGCAAAACATCAGTTGCCTAAGATCCATAAATACTACAACAATACAACTATTATTTCTTCAACCACTGTTGAAATTGTTTGAAGGCAGTAAGCTAGGAACCTATACAGAGAACACATTGTTGAATGGATTCAATTGAAATATTCTCTAGACTGTTTATTCAAGGAAATTAGATTTTCATTTGACTCTGAGATCTAACGAGCCCACCATCTCTTTTTATAAATGGATCAAATTAATGATTATGCCCACATAGGAGGGAAGGTGGGGGTTAAATTTATGTATCTTATTTTACCATTTTATTGGTTGTTGCAACTACTATTCATTAGGAGGGAAGATGGTGAAGTTTGTAATGGTGAAAGCCATTGTAGAGCTCCAAAGTCTAGTTTTCAATTCTTCATGGGATGGGACAAGCACATATTCCATGGTTTCTCCTTTCATGCTCTAGATTTGTGGGTTTCATTTGGTGTTTTGACTTGCTATGATCAAGAGTATCAATTGCTTTTCAGTTTCCTTATTTTGCTTGTGCACATCCAAATGAATATTAGTCATGGAAAACCACGTATTTAGGATTTATTTATAGTTGTTGATATGGCTTGGAATTAAGAGAATGTTAGTTGAATTAATGGCCTTCCACAAACCTAATACCAAGTTCTAGAATGCCCTAACATTGTTTTTGTGAGTAGATCATGGGTCTAAGAACTTGTTTGGACAAAGATTACATGGTCAATATGACTAAGACAATTGTGTTCAAGATATCTTTTGTGAGAGACATTCATCCATTCATTCAGGTAGGAAAGTGGTCATTCTTCCATACCGGTGTGGGATATTTGTTCTAGGGAGGGTCATTAAATATATTCTATTGATCAAATAGCTACTGTAGAGTTATGGTAGAAATGGTTGGAAAGTGGGTAAGAGGTTCATTTATATTCAGGGTGTCAAAGATATATGGGTGTCTTAGATAGATAGATAGGTGTAATAAATAGACATTTAGGAGTAGCGGACTTGAACTATAAATGTTCAAGGCTCACTTGCTGGAATGGTTAGGATATTAGTTCATATCCTTCCTTAACTTCTCATCTTTAGGTTGGCTTCTAGACCAGCAGGGTTCAAGACCTTGGTTTCCATAATTGTTCTTCGACCTTTCCAATGTAGGTTGTTCCCCATTGAATATAGGGATTGGTTTAGAGGATTAGGCTTGGTTCATGCCCACTCACTAGCCCATTAGTTAATCTAGTTGCTAAAGTAGATCCAGTTCCTAATGCCTCCACATAATCTATATTTTCCTCCTTGGTTCTACTACTCAGTCAATTTGTTCCATGAATTCTATCTTAAATGGGCCATCCTCCTCATGTCTCTGCCAAGTGTGCACTGGATATGATATTTTGATTGGGAGTGGAAAAAAACAATCTATCCAGATAAGAAAGTTCAATGCTAAGATTCTGCTGACTAGAGTTCATGGGGGAGTACCACGACTCATAGTCCTTTTAGGCCAATAAATCTTTTTACTAACTATGAGACCTTATCCTTTCCTTGAAGTTCAAACAATCAATCGGTCTATTCAGTAGGAAATATGGGATTAAGATAAAAGACAACTAAAACCCTCGTCTTTTCGGTGAATTTTTTTTAATAAAAATTGGTCAAAATTGTTCCTCAAAATTGCTATTTTTGCAATTTTGCAATTTCAACAATTATAATTGTTCGACGAGTTGGGGGCGTTTTCTGTCGAATTCCCACAAGTTGGTTGTGTTTTGGTTAGCACTTATAATGCTTTGAAAATAGGAACTCCGCTTCTTTTCCACTTATGCACAATGTGCTTTATGAGAGCGAGGTCAGTGTAGATACAATCTATTATGTATAGTTACGAGAACCAATACTATTCATTAGTTGGGTTAGATATGAGAACCAATCCCTTTCTCAGAAACCTTGACGATAGATTAATGTATGATAGATCAACATGTGAAAAGGATAGTCAATTGCGAAGGGTTTAGAGTGTGGGACTCACTAGATAGAGTGATTCCTTTATTTATAAGGTCAGGTGATTGATTATAAGGCTTTTCTACAATATAATATCCCTAAATCATGAATAAAGTTTGTGCCTTGAGTAGGTCTCTACTCTATTATGTACCTAGATCACAAATAACTCCTAATTGGATACCTATAAGTTGGCCAAGAAACGAAGGTTTGATTTGAAATAGGTGTTTCTTTAAGTTTATGACACCATTGTATAATTAAGGAGATGTTTATAAATTTGATGATTTGGACTAGATGAGCATTTTTTTTTGCCAAAATATGAAGTTTTTTGTTTTGAAAAATCATAATTCAATTGTCTTTTAATCACGATTTTGATGGTAAAAATGGATTCAACACCCTCATAAATCCGCTGGGTACACAAAATTCCAAAACTTGACATTTGTAACCTAGATTTTGAAAAATTTCAACTAGGTTTTTTCATAATCATGGGGAAAATATGTCTATTCCAACCCAAATAAATGCAATAATGGAATGTAAGGATTCAAGTTTCTATTTGAATTAATTTGTTTGTTTATCATAGCATATTTTATAAACCATTGTATAATTCAATGGAAGGATTTGTTTTTATTTGGATTAATTTGATTGTTTACCATAAACCATAAACCATTGTATAATTCAATGTAAGGATTTGTTTTTATTTGGATTAATTTGATTGTTTACTCTAGCATATTCTTTTCTTTGCTTTGTTTTTTAAATTTATGACACCAATGTAAGGATCTATTTTTATTTGTGTTAATTTGATTGTTTATCATAGCATATTCTAGAAACCATTGTATAATTCAATGTAAAGATTTGTTCATGTTTCTCTTTTAAAAGGAGGGGATCTCTAGAAGTAATAAACATATTTTTTAAGTTTTATATATATATTTTATTTATATATAATTAATATACTGCTTACTCAACAAAAATGTAAAGATTTGCTTCTATTTAAGTTAATTTGATTGTTTACCATAGTATTTTTTTACTTTACTTTGTTTTGTACATACCATTAGAAAACAAACCATTATATAATCCAATATAAGGATGTGTGTTTATTTAGGTTAATTTAAGTGTTTACCGTAACCTATTCTCTGTTTTGTTTTTAGAAAGTTAGATTTATCATTTCATTTATATAATAGTAATATAATTTTTTATAAGATCAAGAACAAACTCGTAAATGAAAAGTTTTGAATTCAATGCCAAAAAATAACTTTACATTTAATATTGAACATTATAAATTAAAAAACTTAGAAATAAAGTATTCGAGTAAGGAAACAGTTCGTCAGCTAATGTAATAATAACATTTAATAATAATGTTGTTTATCCTACTCGACCTTGGCTGTTCTTATGAAATAACATTGTCAAAACTAACTTATGTGTTCTTTAGCACCCACCAAGACAGCGACTCATCTCACATCCAACTCGACAAACACACAGAGAGTTGGTCGATTGGTGTGATTGTTGGGCTCAAACAAATGACAAACACTCCGTCTTGGCTGTTTGGTGCTGCAAATCAAACAATAAAATTATAAATGTTACAAACAAATCTGCCCCACCCCACACCAAGAACCCAGAGGCGTTTACATCTCACAAACAATTCTACCCCACTAAGAATGGTCTCTGATTATAAGAGGGGAGCTGCCAACACCAAGACATGGGCAGCTAACAAACCCCCGTGCACCCCTTTTTTCTTGGTTATGTTTTTGAGGAATCTTTTGAGGCTAAAATCCATTTTCACAGAGATGTCCAGATTTCCTTGTGGTTCTCCCGATGGATCACGGATCTCGCAGCTGAATGCCTTCCCGCCAAACTGGGTTCTGACCGACTGGAGAAACTCCATCAAGGGGAGGCTGATGCGCCCGATTTCTTCCTCGCCGGAGGTTGTCTCACTGTATACTGCCATTTCCAGAATCAGGCGGCCTTCCTGCTTGAGGGCGGCTTTGTCTAGGGTAAACGTCATAACGTGGTTCCAGATTGGATTGCTGCTGTTGTCTCTGTCAATTGGCGTTTGCTGCTTCTTGTTGTTGTTGTTGGGGTCGTTGGTGATCCATGCCACTGCGGAGGCTCTTATGCTGTTCGAATCACCGTTCTTGAGATCACGGCCAGAAATTAGGGTTATTTCAACGCTCTTCGCCATCGTCAATACTGTAAATAGAACTAGAAATGGAAAGCTGATAGCTGATATATGCGAGAGATAGAAATGCAAATGGAAAAGATGATATGCGAGGTATAGAAATGCAATTGGAATGATGATATATTTGGGAGGGATGGAAATGGTTTTATAGCCGAGTTGTGTTGCCTGAGAACGAGTCTTTTCCGCGTTTGCAGTTCGACATTATTTAATTCGGAAACTTGTTATACAAGCATTGTTTGTGACCAGCAACCTGACAATACGCGCATTGCTATCAAATCAAAAGTGAAGATTCGTTCATGTACAAAGTTTGACTTATTCGGCACATTGAATTATACAAACTTTGGCTAACGCGGTTGATAAAACACGCTGTTGTTGAAATCCAACGACTTAAAGTACAAGCCGCCGCAACATTTATTACTTTATTACATGTAAAATATTTTTTACTGTTGTGGTATATTAAGATGAGGATGAAGTAATATATTATTATAATAATAACAACAATAATTAAAATATAAATAACAATGATTGATTGAAATTTTATTTAATTATTTATTTGAAATATAATCTTCGTGAATCATAAGAAACCAGAGTTACTTGATGCATATGTTATTCAGACTTATTTTCGGCTTTAGCCACGTCTAGAAGCATACAACTGTTCCTATCAAGTTTGACGATTTTGACAACACTGTAACTCATTTTGACAATATTTAAGTAAAATAATGACAGTTTTTTATTTTTTAAACCAAAACAAATCACCTCATGCCTCATGACAAGCAATTTGTCTGTCAAATTCCTGCCCTGGTCTCCACATGCAGAGCTTACACAACGAAGTAGGGTAAAAGAGTCTATCTGTCTACAGCGCAGCCTTAATGGAGACTCCAACTCATGTAAATAAAATGCTACAGTGAATGAACTGTACATTCCAACCTAAATGAAATCACAAGCAACCGGATAAAGAGCTACAGTTGTAAGTACCAGTAATTATGGCTGGATTATCATTACGCTGGTTTTACTAGGCCAACAAATTGTTTTGAAAGAGGGACGCGGAATCGATACACTATTTCAGACCCTTTTAGCAGAGCCAAGGCAGACGCGTGGTCTGTTACCTAATTCTAGCGCGCAGCAACAAACATTGAACGAGGGACAATGAGCCAAGGTATTGCAACTCCTCTAGTGTGATCACTGAAAAATATAGAAAAAGAAGAAGTTATTTTAAGCGAGGCTAAAAATAGTCTATGTTAAAGACTGTTTTGTCTCTTGATTTTGCATTTATTCACATAAGTTTCCAGTTTCACAAAGCAGTTGGTGGGAATTGGTTTTTATTTGAGCAATAAACATTTTGGCCCTCCATGATATATTAGCCCTATATAATCTTTTTGATGGTGGTTGCATGTGGGATTAAACTCTTCAATATGGTACTTTTTCTTTTTCTCTATGTCTTTGTCTCAAATTTGCTTGTGGAACTTGTCGATAACAAAGGCCTTTATCTCTTTACTGTTTGTAGGACATGTGTTCAAGTAAATATCCCATTTACTAAGCCATTTGTTGTTTTGCCGCATCCACGTCTTCTTTCTTTTGCATAATATGTCATTGAAGACCACCTATGTGACGTCTTCCATTTGCCCAATCTTTTTTAGATATCTTATGAGTTGCACCATAACAATTGCTTCAATGGGGGCTGCCCCGACTTCACAGAGCATGATATCATAGGGGACTCACTTTTAATTTTGAACTTGTTGATAATCAAACGTTTTTCAATCTTCTCAATTTGTTGCCACTATAAATCAGATTTATTGATGACTCACACTTCACACCCATAGAAAACCACTGGGATCACAAACAACCCAAAAAGAATTTGTGTAGTTTTCAAATTCCATAGCTCTGCATCTATTTTGAAAAGCTTGATCATAGTATAATCTACTACAACAATACATTGAAAATATCTTTTTGTATAATCATTAAATCACACAAGAAAAAAATATATAGTGTAATCATAGTAAAACTTGTTAGAAAGTCAAATTTTATCCTACATGATCGTTGTACTATGGCTACTTTATATATGGTAATAATATATACTGAACATAAACCTTGGATGATCATTTTGCAACCCCATGGTATACCACCTTATATGGTAATAATATATACTGAACATAAACCATTTGGAGTGACAAATATAATGTGATCATATTGCATGGAAGGACAAATATAATGTGATCATATTGTAACCCACAAACCATTTGGAAGGAAACATATAGTGTGACCAAGAAGTTGTACTATGACTATATGGTTAATATATATGATGACCAGAGGGAAAAAATATAGTGTGAGGAGGAAGTTGTACTATCATCACATTATAGATTTTCATTAGGTGATGTGGATAAATGATAAATAATATAATATAACAAAGAGAATTAGTGGTCAATACATTTATCATTCCCAAATCATCATCAAATTTAAGAGATTCATCATTTCTATATTATTAGGATAGTCTTCGTCATAGCCAAGTGACCAAGTAAAAGTACCACTACCAATGATAGCATCAATAGGAGAGAGAAAGGTGGGAAAGGTTGTAGCACCAGACTCCAGCCACTAGCCCACCCCTAACAGCCATATGCCAGTTGTAGCCCTACCAGCTATGAAGCCAGTTGTAGCCCTACCAGCCAGCTATGAAGCCAGAAGCTGCATAGCCCCCTTTATAGCCTCTTGAGGCTGGCTATTGTATTGGAAGGTAGCAAGAGTCTAAAGGGGGTGACTTATGGGGAGGGTGGTTTTTTCATTATTTGGAGGGGAGGGGTTGTTACCACCACCTGTGTTATCTATCGGTCCTTGAGTTCTTGTGCTATCATTGTTATTGTTTTCATCAACTTTTTCACTGTTATTATCTTTAATATAGTGTCTCAAAAATTGAAATAAAAAAGATAAATGTTATATATATATAATCATTTTACAATTGATCTATCTTGTCAATTCACTTAAATGTCCATCTTTTAACACTACACCAACTAGATGAAGGTTGAGAAACATTAATGAATATTACCATGCACCTTCTATTCACCTCATATTAAGTTAAATTCCCAAGGTTTAAGTAGAAACAATAATGAGTACTACCATGGACCTTTTATTCACCTCATGATTAAGTTAAATTCCCTTTAAGTTGGTGTTTATTTTTGGAATTTATTGTTTGTGTTTTCTTTTTTTCTATACATTTCCTTATCAAGTATTTTTAGAATCTAAATTTATTTAATCTTAGAAAAATTTAAGACATTATATAAAAACATATATGATTTCTATATAAAGTTATGTTATTTTACTTTAATTAGAATTATTTTGGATTAATTTATATTCTAAAATCAAACAATAAAATTAATTAAGATGCCAACTAGTGCCATTCAATTTTAGCAATACAATAAATAAAGTAAGAATAAAATCCCTAGGGTTATCCTTGACCCTTGATACAAACTATTTGAAATAAATAATTATAAGATGATTGAACATATAATATAAGATACACTATTATGGATGCAAAAGAGTCTTTATAATATGATCCTCATACTCTTAATCAATACTTTCATAATTCCAAGTATCTTTGCATAGTTAATAGAGTAGCTTTCAAAGAATGTAGCATCAATATTTTAGAGTCATCTTTAACTTTAGTCATTCTATATAGTTTTACTGAATTCGATACATAATTATATTCATTTTTAGGACCGACAATATGTCGAGAAGGGAAGGATATAAAAGGAATTATAAGATTGCGAATTTCCTAAAACAACATTTTCTCCCTATTATCATATAAATTAATAAGTCTTTAACATCTCTAATTCTCACATGGATTTTCATTAGTGATTTATAGTAGTCATTATAGATATGACCTTCAAGTTCAATAAAACCTATCCTTTCTAAACCCTTCCATTATTAATTCATCATTGTTGACTTACACATTTGATATAAAAGTCATATCCCCTTTCCCTTAAATCCTCCATCATTCCTCTAGTAATCTCGGATAATTAATTATTAGCTACGTAGCATGGGTACCCATACCCATGGGTAAGGTGTACCATCACCAGGTACCTATACCACGTACCGTATACCCCATACCCACACACCCTGCCACACCCTACCGTACCCAAAACCTATCCGAAGTACCCAAGACATTTCTCACTAATTCAAGGGACTTTAATTACAAAGGGGACAAAGTACTATTGTTTTGGGGACGCCTTGAGATTCTTAAGGACCAGTTTTATATAGGGTACAATCCCTATTTTAGAGATTCCCAAGGACCAATTTACCTAAATTTTTAGAGTGGTTCCAACCTCATTGGACTTCATATGCAAAAGTATAATTTTATATCCTATTTGGAATTTTTTCACAGCCCCCCTTATTAAATAAATCATTTTACCCTATTCCATTGCTAGAGGAAATACAAATTGGATTACACCGAGCTAATTCAAGCCTTTTATATGGGATTTAAAGTTGTCGTTCAATTGTTTGATTAGATTTATCCAATATCCAAGGTCTCATAGTCATTTTAAATGAATTAATAATGTCGAGCATTAAAAGTTAAAGGCTTGGATGCCTCAATAAAAGATAAAATAAAAATTTCATTAATAAGGGTTTTCCTTATAATGCGTAAGTTGTAATTTCTAGCTTGTATTGTCAATAATAGACATCCATAGGTTTGTGGCTATTTGAATCAAGATGAAGTGTTGTAGCCAATGAACGTATAGAAGATTTTACCTCCAAAAAGTATATTACCATGAATCCATAAAGAAACATGGCCTAAGAATAAATACTTCTCCAGACTTTGATAATTAATTATTAGCTAAGTAGCATGGGTACCCATACCCAGGGGTAGGGTGTACCATTACCTGGTACCTATACCACGTACTGTATACCCCATACCTACACACCCTGCCACACCCTACCGTACCCAAAACTTGTCTGAAGTACCCAAGACATTTCTCACTGATTCAAGGGACTTTAATTACAAACGGGACAAAGTACTATTATTTTGGGGACACCTTGAGATTCTCAAGGACCAATTTTATATAGGGTATGATCCCTATTTTGGGGATTCATAGGGAACAATTTACCTAAATTTTTAGAGTGGTTACAACCTCATTGGACTTCATATTGATCCGGATTTATGCAGGAACACAACATAATACACAAATAACCATAGAAACAAATATGTAGCAGAAATAACACTTCATTTCATTAACAATAACTAAAACTTGTTTACATACAGAATGGAAATAAACTAGCTAGAGTGCTGGTAGCTTATCTCTGAGAGGAGATGTGACAGCTACATGCCTCTGAACTCTCTGTTACAATGAGGCTCGAAGGCCTATATATTATTGAGAAACAATGGAACCCCTACACATCCAAAAACCTAACCCTAGGAGGTGAAACACCTTAGTGTGGGCCCCGTTGGGTAACTTGGTACATCAATTTCTCAGGGTCGTAACTTTAGCATACTACTTCTGTTTGACGCGCATGATACATCGTTAGAAAGATCTGTTTAAGGACTACATCCATAAATAGCAAATATTGAGTCCAAAACGAACTCAAATTTGTCTCATCATTTGATGCCAAAAAAATGTCGTTTAGGGCCTCAAAACGGCTCCAGAAGTTTAGGACCCGAAAACTGCCAAAATAGTAAATTGTGCTACAATTAAGGAAACCTGAAAACTGAAAGAAACAGTGGTGGGGGTCCAAGAGGAATAGGTGGGTGGCCACCAATATCCTCCTGGATCATTCCTCCCCCCTTAGGAAGCAATGGTCCCCATTGCGTTGAGTTCCTCCATGAGATGAGGAAACTTCTGTTGAACTTGGTCCCTGGTGAGCCACTTTCCCTGGTGAAGGAGTTGGTCTGCTTTGACAACTCAATATAGCTGGATCTTCTGCTAGAGGGTGTTCTTGATCTGTGTGTCCATAATCCGATCAGTTGTGGCTTGTTCCATACAGTCGGGGTTTAACTCTATTGGTGTGAGTTGTTCTGCCACGTTTGATGTGTCCAGTAGAGGTGGAAAGTAGGGCCGAAGGTGGTCCACATTGAACACTGGGTGCAGACCAAAGAATGGTGGAATACTGAGCTCGAAGGCATTGTCCCCGACAGCCTTGGTGATGGTGTATGGCCCATATTGGAGCGGGCGAAGCTTGCGGTGGGGTCCAGCGAGGCGCTCCTTCTGTAAATGTAGCCACACTTTGTCACCCACCTAGAAGTTGTATTGCACCCGATGCTGATCATGTCGCTGCTTGTAAGTTTAGCATTGGATCTGTCTAATATGTCATGAACCTGTTGGCGAATGTGCTGAATGCACTCGATGAAGTTGTTTGCCTTGGAAACTTCAGACTGGATATGAGCTGAATCAGCCTGATTAGTTGCAAATGGCATGGCTATGTCAATGGGACATAGTGGCTAGAATCCCAAGCTCACCTGAAAGGGGCTATGGTTGGTTGAGATGTGGAGGGCTCGATTATAGCTGTTTTGTACATAGGGGAGGCTCTCATCCCATGTGCATGGATGCTTTGAGTTGAACATGCACAAAATGTGTATGATCATCCTGTTGACGACCTCTGTCTGGCCATCAATCTGGGGATGGAAAGATGTGGACTTTGTGAGCTTGGTGTCTAGCATTGACCATAGGCTAGACTAGAATGTACTAAGGAACCTGCTGTCCCGGTCTGAGATTATAGACTGTGGGATACCAAAGTGTACCCACACTCGTTCAAAGAAGAGTTTAGCAGTGGCTTCTGCTATGACATTCTTCTTACAGGCCGCCATTATGGCCATATTTGAGAATCTGTCAATGACCACAAACACACAATCGTTTTCGTGCTTAGTAGAAAGAAGGCCTGACATGTAATCCATGGGGATGGATTCCCAAGGTCGACTAGGGGTAGGCAACGGAGTATAGAGGCCTTGCTTCTTGATGGATGGTTTGACAATGGCGCAGGCAGTGCAGGATCGAATGTACTTCTCGACGTCCTGTCGAAGGTTCGACCAATAGAAATACTTCTGCAGTACTGCCACTATTTTATCGACCCCAAAATGCCCAGCGACTCGACTGTAGTGCACTTCCCAAATCATCTTGGCACGCTCGCTTGAAGGAACACAAAGGTGTCCCATGTGACACAGTAGTACATCCTAGAGGTGAAATTTTGGAACTTGGTTTCTCTCCAAGAACGTCTGGTATGTGTGGCTGAATTATGGATCGCTCTTGTAGAGAAGTGGCCAGTCAGAACTCTCATGCCCATAAGAGTTGAGTACGGTCGTTATCGCCACGATTGGTGGTCGACTGAGGCAGTCTACAACATTATTGGTGCTTCCCTTCTTGTACTTGATGTTCAAATGAAACTGTTGTAGATATGTGGACCACTTCTGATGGCGATCGTTCTGTAACTTCCCTTGTGTTTGCATGAACTGCAAGGGTCGGTGATCTGTGTGGATGATCGTTTCCTTCCCCAAAATGTAATGCTTCCATTGTCGGCAATCCTGTACAATGGAATACATGTCTTTGTCATAAGTGGGATATTTGCGGATTGTGTCTAACAGTGTCTCATTGTGATATGCCACTGGATGCCCTTGTTGAGTAAGGACTGCCCTAATAGCATAGTCAGAGGCATCTGTCTTGATCTCAAATGGTTGTTGCAAGTCTGGTAATGTGAGCACTAGGGCACAACAGAGGAAATGTTTCAATTCTGCAAATGGCTTCTGCTGAGCTTCTAACCAAAAGAATTTTGCTTTCACTCCTACCTTGGTGACTTGACTCAAGGGCCAAGTGATATGAGAGAATCCCAACATGAACCTGTGGTAGAAATTAGCAAGGCCCAAAAAGCTGGGAAGCTTTGTTAGAGTAGTTGGGGCTAGCCAATCCCAAATGACTTGGATCTTGGTTGGATCCACATGTACCCCACAGTCATCAATAATGTATCCCAGATACTGAACCTGGGTCATGCCAAAAGTGCACTTGTTCAAATTGGCACACAACTTGTGTTGCCGCAATGTTTGGAGGACATGTTAGATGTGGTGGAGGTGCTCTTCCCAAGTCTGGCTGAAGATCAGGATGTCATCCAAGTACACTACTACAAATAAGTTGGTGAATGGCCGCAAAATGTCATCCATCAGTCTCATGAAGGTTGCAGGAGCATTTGTCAGCCCGAAAGGCATGACCAACCATTTGAAAAGGCCCTCCTTGGATTTGAAGGCAGTCTTCCACACATCGGTCGGCTCGTTTGGTACCTGGTGATACCCAGACTTTAAGTCGATCTTGCTAAAATATTTTGCCCCTTTAAGCTGGTCCAGGAGGTCATCAATCCGTGGGATTAGGTAGCTATTCCGGACAGTGATCTTGTTCAGCGACCAATAGTCAATACAGAGTCTCCAAGTCCCATCCTTTTTCTATACCAACACGATCGGGCTCCCACAGGGCAATGAACTTGGCTGGATGTGACCCTTCTGCAACAACTCCTGAATTTTCCTCTTGATTTCATCATTTTCCATAGTAGAGCGGCGATAGATCAGTCCATTGGGTAGCGGTGCACCTAGGGTCAGATCGATGGGGTGCTTGACCTAATAGTGGAGAGGCACTCGGTGGGTGAGGTGAATATGTCCCGGTACTCCTCCATGACCTTGTCCATTTTTTGTTGTCATGCGGAGGGGCCATGTTTGGAGGTTGTGGCCATGATCTTCTTCTTGCCCCGAGGGTGGATCATCAAGAAAACAAACTTCCCGATTTTGGAAATGAGCTTACTGCATTGTTTTGCAGTAACCAAAGAGATAGTGGTAGGGGGTGGTACCTCTGGTATCCTTTACAAATTATTTCCCAATGTAATAATAACAGCGCGAGGCTGGGACTCATACATAGCATGTCACTTCCATAAGTATGGTTGACCTAATAATACATCACAAACATCAAGAGGAGCAATATCACATAATACCTCATCGGTGAAGGGCTTGATGCTGTAGGGAAGGCGGCACTGCTGGATGACGCGAAGATCTCATCCTTGGTGAAGCCACCCGATGGTGTACGGCTACGGGTGTGCTGTGGTCGACAAACCCAACAGCTTCATGACCTCTGCTGAAATCAGGTTCTTTTGGCTCCCACTATCGACGATGAACTGTAGCGGGGAACCCTTTACCCACATCTCGGAGTGGAAAAGACGCTTCTCCTCCTCTGAATCTTCTAGTTCTTCCTTTTGGATTTTCGTGGTGGCAACAGTGGCGTTGGGCTCTGCATCGATAATCTTCTTCCCTCTATCATTCCCCTTTTTGGGTTTAGATTCAGTGTCAGAGTATGCATATGATTCAGAAGCCTTTATCTCAGCCACTAGTGACTGCTTAGCCCGACACTCACTTGTGTTGTGAGTGGGGCTCTTATGGAACTCGCACCACTTTCCTGCTTCCTTCTTCGGCTTTGCAGTGTTTCTCTTTGCTTGCGGCTTTGGCAGGTTTTCTTGAGTCGCCATTCCTTGGCTGTGTCCTTGGTTCTGCGGTTTGGGGGCACCTTTCCCTTGCTTTTGATTCGCAAATCCAAAGTCTCGCTTTTTTTGTTTGAATTTTTGCTCAATTTTGGCAGCATACCGATATGCCATACCAAGCGAGGAGATGTTGAGGAACTCCATTTCCTCCTGAATGTATCTATGCAGAAAACTGCGGTACTTCAGCACCAAATGTTTCTCTGAATCTTTGATACCCAACTTGGTGCGCAGGGTATGGAACAGATTCGTCGGCTCATGCACATCTTGATCTCTTTGCTACCGCAGCGTAGTCCATTGGATGTACTTGTCCTCATAGCTCCCCACACTAGTACAAGTGATCAATTTTGCCACGGAAAAAACGTGGCAATATCCACGGATAAGCGTGGATATTGCCACGTCTAAGTGTTTTTTTTGCCGTGGCAACTTTTTCGTCGCAATAGCGACGACCCCTAATTTGCCGTGGATACAGCGACAATGGAAAAACCCCAGGTATAGCGACGGGGATGCTATACCTGCGACGGCAAACTTGGAAAAGTTCCACGGCACGCCGTCGCTGTATCCACGCCTTGCCGTCGCTATATCCACGGAATGCCGTCGCTGTATCCACGCCTCGCCGTCGCTATATCCACGCCTTGCCGTCGCTGTATCCGCGCCTTGCCGTCGCTATATCCACGGCACGTCGTCGCTATATCCACGGTACACCGTCGCTATATCCACGGCTGTGAAATTTTTAAAAAAATTGCCGTCGCTATATCCACGGCTATAACTGTTTAAAAAAAAAAAATAGAATTGCCATATGACCAATTCCATGTGGAAGTAGGTCATAATCCTTACATAATTAGCAATTTGAACCAAGTTTCTCACCTGTGAGAAG
>LPNX010386031.1:255729-269111 GCA_001517045.1 Pseudotsuga menziesii | reverse complement strand
CATCACTTCGATAGAAAGCTCACTAACAAAGGCAAGCTTGGGAAGAACACAACAGTGCTCCAAAGGGACAAAGGGATGCAGACTCAAGTATAGTTCTGGCAACGATGGAATATAGTTTCGGTACTCTCAATTCTCTCTTATGCTTTCAATGTCTCAATGGTTCCTTATATAGCTTTCCAAAGTGATACTGAAAGGTCGAATCCATGCGATCTCAAGCCATATGGAAGGCCAGGAGTCATATGAGTCGGATCCAAGTCAAGTAACGGTCCAACAGTTTTGGATTATGTACACATCCTGATGTACGCGACTATAGAGGGAATATCCGCGTATGTACGCGGTTATCGGGGAAAAGGCCGTGTATATCATTTTTCTAATGTTTTTAGGGATGGTCAATGATACATCAAAAGACAATAAATGGTCCATAGGGAATAATGAGTCTGCAGCGGGATAGGGGAAGGCCATACAATGTGTGATTCACCTAGTGTGGTGAAATCCACTATAACAATACATTGAAGGGGGGAATTGAAGAGCAAGAAAACTATAGTCCATTGTTGTCGTAGCTTGCTTATACTTGAGTCTGCATCCCTTTGTCCCTTGGAGCACTTGGTATTATTCCCAAGCTTTCCTTTGCTTGTGAGCTTGCTATCGAGAGATGGAGGATTGATGTGGTGGAGGCCCAGGTGGAGGACTCAGTTTCTCCGGTTTGCAGACGTGCCAACAGAGGTTGTCATTCATGTAATCTCTGATTTATATTAATATAAATATCTTCTCCTATTCAAGTGTGAATTTAAATGAATATTGAATCCATGGATGCTTTTAATTGCTTATACATTATTAATCATATATGCTAGAGTAGGTCTAACACCATTATATAGCATGCTTGTCTTGTTTGTTGTTGTTGAGAGGGAAAATTGTTAACACAAGCAGGATTGGAAAAATCTCAATGGGGATCTACATCAACCGTCCGGAATAAGGTATGTTTCGAGATCCTTTAATGTTAGATGTTTTATTTATCTTGCATATTGGGAAGGGATTGATTTCTGCGGTTTCTTTGTCTGTTGTGGTACACCCCAAGCCATAGGAATTTCTCTCCATAACAGAATTGACGACTCTTGTCCCTATTTTTGGCCGAGGACTCCTCCTATGGCCATATCAGAGGCATCGGTGGATATGTGAAAGCAAATGGACCAATCAGGACCCCTTAGTTGGTGCCACTGATAGTTTAGCTTTTAGAATTTCAAAAGCATTTTGACAAGATTGGGTCCATTGGAATTCTACGTCCTTTGTAAGTAATTTAAACATTGGTGCAACTATTTTAGTGAAATTTTCAATAAAGCGACGGTAATATACTACATGACCAAGAAATATTCTTAACTCTTTCTGAGTTTTGGGAGAGGAAAGGCCAATAATTACTTCAATCTTCGCATGATCTACCTTAATTCCTTAGGAGGAAACATGGTGTCCTAAAACTATACCTTATGTCAGTAACATTTTACATTTTTCATGACTAAGGGTCAAATTCATTTCTTCACATTGGATCAAGACCTTCTCAAGGTTGTCAAGGGATTCTTGAAAGGTATTACCATAGGCCGTAAAATCATCCATGTATACCTCCACACAGTCATGTATAAGATCAGAAAATATTCCTAATACTGCTCGTTGAAAAGTGGTAGGTGCATTACATAGGAAAAATGGAAAAACTCGATAAGCATATGTTCCCCAAGGGCATGTAAAAGTGGTCTTGTCTTTATCTTCCGGTGCTATTAAAATATAGTTGTAACCACTATATCCGTCAAGAAAGGAAAAATATTGTTTACCTGACAGGGTATCTAACACTTGATTAATAAAAGGTAAAGTAAAGTAGTCTTTAAGTGTAGCTTTCTTTAACTCCCTAAAATCAACACAAATGCACCATTTTCCTATGACTTTCTTTGGGACTACTACTAAAGGAGATACCCATTTACTATCGGAGATAGGATAGATGAAACTAGCAGTGAGGAGTTTTTGTAATTCTTCTTTTACTATATCCTTTAGAGCAGGATTCATCCTCCTCTGTGGTTGCCTTATAGGTGGCATGTTTGGATCCATATGAATATGGTGAATATAGGTGTCAGGGTGTATACCCTTCATATCATTGTATTCCCATGCAAATGCTCCAACTTGTTTCTTAATAACTTTGAGCAACTGTGCTTGTTGGTTTTCACTTAATCCTACATTTATATGTAGAAATATTTCAGGGCCAACATCAGAAGGTATGGTATAGGTTCTTGTATGCTCTTCAATCATGAAGACACAAGGTGTCTCTGTAAATATTGAGAGAGCCATATTCTCTTGAAACTCATCTCCAAAAATATGATCAAATTGAGCAAAGGACAGAAGAAAATATGTACAAGTTGTTGAAGAAACAAACTGATTTAATACATTCTCAGTGGTCTGCTCTTGAAGTTCCCAGGATAAATCACTAGGAAGGGAGAGGTCATCAAAGTCCTCATCCCTGAAAGAACAATTTAACCACCATGAATTTTCAGTTACTGGTTGTGCTAGGGGGTATAAAATAAGTCTTTGTGTAGACAACCCATTGGAAATAGTCATCTCTCCATTCCTACATGCTATAAAAGCATTTGCGGTAGATAACCATGGTCTTCCCAAGATAATAGGATTCCCTTTAGAAGTATCCTTTGATTCTACGACCATAAAGTCAACAGGGTATTCCCATGAGGCTATTGATACAACAATGTCATCCAAGACTCCAGCAGGTTTTACCATAGTACGATCTGCTAGTTCTAGGATGGAAGGAGTAGGTCGAAGAAATTTTCCTAACTGAAAAAATTCTAAAACTGCGGTGGTCATCATGTTGATGGTAGATCATAAATTGATAAAAAAAATTTCTATGGCGGTGTTGTTTTTAATTACAATCAGTACTGGGGCTCCCGGATTTGTATATTTTGCAATCTGGGACTAATATGTCATACATTCAGACATATCTCCTATAACATGAATTGTGAGAGGGTCCTTTTGCTTCTTCCTTGAACGTTTAATACATAGATCCTTTATTACCTTGATATATATTGGTATGTCTTTGATAGCTTGTAATAGAGGGATTTTGATACATATATTCTTTAATTCATTCAAAATGTTATACTTCGGATGAACTACAGGTTTTTCTATTACTAATCTTTCTGGAAATGGAGGAACTCTTTACTCTTGAATAGTTTCTTGCGGAGGATGGGTGTGTACTGGAACCTTTGGAATGTTCACATCCTCCAAAATGCATCAGTCATGGGTTCATTTGAATCCTCTTGTTCTTCATTTTCTTCATGAATGATGACTGATGACTTGGGTTTATCATTCACAACTCTTCCAGATCATAAATGAATCTCATGTACAAGTACAGTTGAAATAAGGTATGATGGAAGAGTTTGCAACTCAATGTTGTTAAGAGCTTGAGTTGGTTTATTATTAGGTTTAGTTATCTATTGTGCAAGTAATAATGTTGGTCGAGGAGGATTTGTCTTCTGAAAGTGATGAGTTTGTTGTGTAATGAAAGGAACTGGAGGTACAAATCCAAGAGAAATTTGCTAGAAATTTATTTGATGCTGAGGATAAGGATGATTAGGTGCAGGGACAGGTTATGACCGAGGATATGGTTGTCCTCTCCATCCTTGTGACCAATATTGCTATTGCAGAAATTGAGGAGGAGGGTACTGGGGTGGCCAATTCTGCCAACTTGAATTGTTCCATTGTTGAGGTGGTTGACATGGAGGATAATAGAGTGCAGGTTGCGGTGGAAAGTTCTGATGTGTTGGTTGGTCTCTAGGTTGCCAAGGAGGCCTCTTAGATGTTTCAGCTACAACCCCACTCTTATAGATGGCTTGCAACCCAGACAAGGATGGGCAGTTATCTGTTGGATGTTCTTCTGTACAGATGTGACATACGGAGATATTGTTTAATGGGCATTCCCTTTGGGGATGTTTGGTTCTACATATTGGACAAAATATGCTCATTGCTACTTGTTGTTCATCCTGCCTTTTCTTGGCTTGAAAAGCATCTAGTTGAGAACCCATTGCTCCTAAGATGTCAGTTTTGAAATTCTCTAATAGGTTTCCTAATTCTACTCTTGTAAATCCACCTGAACTAGGGATGTTTCCTCTTACATATCTACTATAAGGCTCTTGAAAAAATTTCGCACCTTCCCCCCTACTCCTAGAATAATTTTTACACATCTCACCGATTTGTGCAAAAGTTTTATGAGAAATATCGCCAGCCGCCATGAGATTAAGAATTTCTAACAAGTCCTTAGAGATCCCTTTAAGGAAAAGTGTGTGTACTACATATTCTCAGAGGTCGCTATATTTTGATTTATGTAATGTATAAACGAACCTTTAGAGATAATCCCCTAGGCTCGCATCTTCAAGTTGTTGTATTTTGAATATATCATGTCGAGAGTCCTTAGGTTTGCAATACTCTTGATATTTTCACAAGAATGAAGTTTTCATATCATCCCAAGTCTTGATAGTGAATTCTCCTAATCCCATGAACCATCTCAAGGAAGAATATTTTAGTGTAGCAGGAAAGAGTTTTAGTTTGTGAGCATCTTGTAGATAATTATAGCTCCTACAAAGGATATCGAACTCAAACAGGAATGTGTCCAGGTCCTCATTAATTTTTCCATAGAAGGTAGGTAAGGAGGGATGTTTTTCATAGTTACATCCTGCATCGTGTCTAAAATAGGGAACCCGAAGGTAGCCTCATTTCGATTTTCCCCTTCTCCTTCTTCATTTATAACTTCATCGTGATCTTCGTTTTCTCCCCATCTCTCCATATAAGTTGGATTCTTAACGTAAATATACCTAGGAGGCTCCTTTCAAGGTGATAATGGGGTGTCCCAACGTTCTTTTTCGAGAGAGATCTTCCTCTGATCAACCTTTTTCTTATTGAATCATAGAGGGATAGTATGTTCTACTATGGAAGTTTCAATTTGTGAGATAACCGGATCTATGAAAGTTCCAAAGAGAGCATTTACCTAGGCAAGATCAACAAAGTAAATGAAATTCGGATCTCCTACTAGTGAAAAGGTTGTATTATTTGGATTCAATACTAGTGGAGGGTTAGAGGTTCCAAGTGGCTAATCCTCTTGAAATTGCTCAGGAATGAGGTCCTTAGGACCCCTTTCCAAGGTTCCTTCTCCTTCTATGGCTTCCTTGGTAAGATATCCTGAGAGAGTCTCCTTAGGTTTCAGCGTAGAACTACTTCCTATAGGCGTTTTTCAATACCTTTCTACTGATTTAGTGGTTGGGGTATTACGTACCCTGTAAAAGTTAGTAGGAATTTCAATAAGTTTTCATGTACTAACAAATATACCCTGAGGATCTCTAAGTCTGCTCATGAAAAAATTTAAACTAAAGAAAACCTATACTACTACTGTTGCTGGATTTGGGGGCGCCTGTTATAACAGATGTGCAGGTTCTTACCTCTCGTCTTACCGCTCCCCCTCCACCAGCCCATTTCTAAGATTCATACGGAATTCTATCTATTCTACCTTACAGAACAACTCCCCCGAAAACGACGCCAAAATGTTTGGTGCTATAACGTCTAGATTAATTAACCTAATATTTAATTATCGACCATGGTTGGTAGGCTTAGAGTTGACACAAAATATATGTGAAGGTAGAGTGGTTCCTATGGTGTCTTGGAAATATTCTAACAAACAAAAGACAAAAGATCTTTCAAAATGAAAAACCGAGTCAAACTCCTAGGAATTCAATTATTAATGTAATTAAACCGGAACAAAATATTAAACTAAATAATTGACAATTTATTTTATAAGTAAATAACTTTAAACTAAAAAATATGCTATTAACAACTCATCTTTAAATGGGAAACTAAGATGCAAGGAAGACCTAATTAATAAGCAAGTAGAAAACTTAGTAAAGAAAATTAAATAAAAAGAAACAAGTAGAAAACTTAATAGGAATATCTTTGAATTATGTCCTACAAGTCTCTTCAGTAATCACACAATGAAAAAGGAATAACATGAAAACACACTAAAGGTAACACATACAATACTAAATTTTACATGCAAACGGATAAATCAATCCAAAGGAATAAACAAAAAACAATACATCAATTAAAAAAAATCATAAACAAATTTAAGAAACAAAACATAAAATAGCTTAACACATATTTAAGGTGAAAAGAAGTAAGGTAACTTTTAATAAATAGCCTAAAACAATCCAATTTAACTTTAAATAGAACTATCATCTAACTATCTCAGTCGAAGCATACTTCAAACATTAAAGAAACTTAACTGAAAACAATCTCAAAACACATTAAAAACACTAAAAACGAAACTATGGGCTGAATGACAGACTGAACTGTAGGTCTAAAAGGGGTGGTCGAATGACAGTTTAAACAGGTTGTTCGAATGACAGTCTGTACAGTTAAAATGATAGAAATTAACCTAAATGAGCCAATCTTCAGCGGAATTCGTGCACATGTAAATCTAATGCATAAAGGAAATAAGTAAACCTACTTATTAATCAAATTTAACAATGAAATGAACTTAAACATATTCATGAACATAAAGAAATCATTAAGAAATAAACTAGAATATAAATTGCATAACTCATAACAAAAAGGAAATAAACAAAACTGAACCTATTTAACTTGATAAAAGCAATCTATTCTATTTCTTGTAAATAAACTGAACTGTAAACTGGAAATGAAATGGCTGGAAACAAATCTGAAAGCAAACTATGCGCACAGTTAACTATTTAATCTTCAGAAATAAAATTGCATTACAGGAAATAAATAAATAAAACTGGAATTTAAACTAAATACAACAGAAAATATGAAATAAATAAACAAGAAAAGAAACCTCTGGTTGATGAGGGGCCCTCTCAGCAATCAGGGGTGATTCCTGGCTAACACTTACTCAAACGCAATCATAAACAACCAAGCATACAACTCTTTATTCAAACAATGGAACAGAAATACAGAATTCTTCTCCAAAAATGACTATCTAACAAAGAAAAATGATCAACCCCTAACTTTGCACAAGAAGGTGTTTATATACAGTGTTTACAGGGATGAGCAATTTGAACCTTTAGTGGTCGATTGCTCTCTAAATTTAGTCAATCCATAAAGGCGTTTAACTGATAAAACTCCAACGCAAAGGATCTTCCTCCTTCAGCACACATCAACTGTCTTCATTGGATGGTGTAACGCACAGGCTCCTTCTTCAGCGTGGTTGGTTCTCTTCAGCGTGCGTGATGTGGTGCACAGCTAATTTCTTAGCGTAGCAGGTGGATTGGTGGCGAGCAGAGGCAACGTACATGGCGAATATTCTGGAACACAGGTTAAATGAACCAACCCAACGCGTGGTCTATTGGTGAGGTGTCAAGCAAGGGAGGCATGATGGAGGATCATTTAGAAGCGAGCTTCTCCATCATCCGAATGTGTGGACAGTAAACAATTTGTAGGATGTTTCAACGTTTTAATTCCTGGAATCGGTTCTCAACAATGCACAGTCTAGTTAGCGATCTAGATGAAAAGATGAACAACGAGCTGGACTGTGAGCTGGATATGCGGGCACATATCTAGGGCGACTGTGATGTCTGTTTTCTAGTGTGCTTAAGGACTATGGTATGTAGTAGCAATATTTAAATTCCTGAAAACCTACCAACGAGATTCGCGCAACGAGCTGGATGACGACCTGGACATGATATGCACATGGAAAGCTGAATGTGTGCTTTTTGTAAATTCATCAAAAAATATTATATAACCTGCAAACAAATATACAAATCAATTAATATATCAAATGCGCTTCAATAATGTCAATTTTAATCAATAAAATCATAAAATGATAATAATAAATGGATTTTATATAAACCTTAAATTCATACATACCTGGGCTGAATAGTGATCTGCGTGACATAAAATATGCAAAAAGGTAATAAAACATATGCTTAAATAAGTAATTTAACTGCCAAAAATGATAACAAATCTAGGATCAACAGTTAACTATTGTTTTGTTTATATTATTTAAAGTTTCAGCAATTATATTTAGGTTAAAACTTTATGCATAGAATTTATGCTAAGGCTATAGATAGTAGTTTGGTTTATTATAATTAATACAAGCCTGCTAGTAATATGAAATCTGTCAGCGAGGTATAGATATAAAGTTAGTTTTTAAAATAGGTTATTCTCTATTTTAAAGAAAATACCTCTATCAGAGGAGACTGAAATTAACCTGTAAATGATGAAATAAAATGGAGAAAATAACATAAACCAAACCCTCCTACAAATAAAACTAAAGGTGATAGTCCATCATTATAAATATTAATAAGATATATTTTCCTAACTAGAATATCATTGCTGAATAGATTAAATAACCTAACCTCTGTTAAAAGAAATACATCTTCTAGGGAATAATGAATTTAACCTATAAGTGAAGAAAGAAGTAATGCAGAAAATATAACCTAGCTTATAGCAGACAGATACTAAATATCCATTCAAAATTTAATCTCCTGTTTTAATAAGGAAACCTAGGTAGCTTGCAAGGAGAAAAAACAAGAACCTCATACCTCCAAGATGAATTTGTTTCAATGGCTGAAAATATTGCACACTCAAATACCCATCATTAAAAAATTCATAGACGGACCTAGCCTCTGTTCAGATAACCTAATAACTTGGGAACTACAACATTCCTCCCAACCATGACCTAGAACCGTTCCTGGTTTCACTCTGGATCCCCCTGAGCTGGTTCCAACATGCAAGTAGATTAGAGCTCCTTGTTATGAGGAATATAGCACCTTCTACGGATAGAAGTTGTTCCTCTGGTCTAAATGGTTCAAATCTAGAACAAATGAGTAACAACTAGGTGGAAGAATTTCCCTGGGAGTTGTAGATGCCTGGAATAAAATCTTTGATGGAGGACCTGCATACCTGCAAAATCACATCAAACATACAACAACATCAAAGATACTAGAAAACTATCCATAGATCCATATTACTGACTAAGGAATCCAATAATATATATGTGAGATTATAACACAACATATATATGGGGAGGAAATCAACTTTGCATTAATAGATGAATGAAAGAGCTTACAACCATTTTTCCTTAGTGTCAATGCACTCCTTCACAATACTAGCACCTCATCCCCGATAGATCCAACTTGCTCATCTATGCTATCTAATAAATTAGGCCAGGATTTTAATTTAGCAGCATAACTTTACTTCTTTCTTCTCTCCCCAACCATGGAGTATGAGCTTGTATTTATAGGGCTCAAAGGGATAGGAATGGTTGAGAAATTGGTGGGTGATGTGGCCATGAGATCCTTACAGGAAGGATCTCGAGCTTAATTGACCCAGGTGAGTAGGGATAAGGCTAGACACGAGGCTTTTGTTCTAGAAGCTTTGTGAAACCTCATTTTTTCACTTTTTACCAAGGGCACTTCTTATACTCCCTTATGATAGAGCGGTGATGGGTGAGAACCGCACCAAAGATAAAGGTTAAAAGTTGTGGCACCGCTTGGTTTCCACATTACTTGGGTGATGCTGCATAAGGTACCGCTTATCTACTTAAGGGTAAGAGCAGTGCTGGAGTTTTGTATGTTAAAACAAACATCTAGAGCATGTTTCATTTCAAGTTTTGGATTTGAGGGAAAATATCTGTGTTAGGGATCCTATCACATGCTGGTGACAGAATTTGGGTGTAACAGAATGCCCCCAAAAGCATGAGGGTAGAGGGATACAATAAGCGAGAGCTTTGATAGAGCAAGTTATCACTTCGAGGTAAGATCAAGCTTGATAGGAGAGTGTCATTGAGTAGGCATCTGCAATACATCAATACTTTGATTTATGAGTAAATGTAACCTCATCATGGTTGTATACCAATGCAAGGCAGATCCATGAGAGGAATAAACAACCATGGCTACTAGAATACAACCTAGATCCATGTGATAGAGGACTCAAACTTGGACATAGCTACCAGATATACAATTTAGATCTATGTCATACAGACACAAATTTGAGCATACCCATGACCATACAAATGTGGATCCATGCTAGTACTTCAAACAATATACTCCATCGCAACCTGGGGAAAAAGCTATGAGTGCTTTAACAAATACCCAGGGTCTTTGTCTTGTATTCCATAAAGTACTATTCTAACCATGTGATTACAATGTTCTGAAGCCAAACATGGTAGAAACCACTTGATTATCGGCCAATGATGTGAACCGTTAACAAGTGCGAAGGAGATCACCATTGATGTCAATGATTCCCAAGGTACCCTAGTACATTCTACTAAGTGTGAATAGATGTTTTGATGTCGAACACCCAGTGGAATATTTTGATCAAAGGTCAATGATGTGAACCTTTTTCGATAGCGAGAGAATCTGTCATTGAGGCATACAGATCCCAAGGTATTAAATTTGTTTCTAAGACTATTTCTTGGATGATGAGTTGATGTCGACGGGAATAGTCTCATCCAAGGAGGGCCATGATGAATCCCACATCGATGACATGAAACTTGAAACAAAGTTATGGAATGTGGTAGACAATGTAACCATAGGACTGACTCAAAGGTACTAACACAAAGGTTGTGTTAACTATAGAAGTAAACTTCTTTCTTCCTTTGAACATCGGGCAGCACGACAAAAGACTTGGAAGCATGAATGGAACAGACGGACACACAATACGACTGTGGACAATGCATTCTTTTGAAGGACTCAAAGGAGTGACATGACTCATGAAAGTGGATCGACTTGTAATCTAGCTGAATACCCAATTGACTGGATGATATGCAGACAAGTGCGATGTTCAAAGGTGACAAACAACTGCCATTCCATTTGCAAAATGATTCCCGTCCCTTAATTTCCCCATCATGATTGATGAGTGCCTCTTTTCATTTTTACAAGTCCAAAGAGGGTAACAAACACTCGTTTTAGCTCATCTGAAGATAAGTCCATTCCCTTATATTTCACGAACCTGAGAAAGGAGGGGTTCGTTCCCAAAAAAGGGTCTCTCAGTGCTTAGTTTAACAAGTCCAATGAAAGAAAACTCGGTATCGTTCATGTTTAGAGAGTCTGAACGAAGACGAAAGAAAACTCAGAAGGGTCCTTTTTCTTATGATTTAGTCTCTAGGGCCCGAAAAAGTATAAAATAATACCCAAGAGAACTCTTTGAGACATGATTGGCTAGAGTGTTCCTTTCTCGTAAATAGTCTATCCGAATTGAAAAAGAAATAACCTACCATCAGAGATATGACTCTTCAAATACTTTTACGAGTATGAAGACGACAATATTTTCATATTTAGGGAGTCCAAAAAGAGCTTAAAGCAGACTCCATTAGGTCCCTTTTTACGATGAGAAGTTTTACAAGCCTAAAAAGAATCAGAAAAAGACTCGAAACTTTGATATCGAGTTCTAAGAGCGTGACCAAAGTGTCGAAACAAATGCTCAGGAACTTTTTCCATGTTATGGAAGTATGAAAAAGTCGAAAATGAACTTACCATAGACTTTATTGTTTTCGTTTCTACCCCTGCAAGACTCAAAAATGATATTAATCTCTCGAAAAATAACTTTATTGAACTATATAGATGGATTTTATAATAATAATGATTTTTAAAATATCAACATAGCATTAAAAAACTCTAAATATATATATAAGTCATTTTAAATAGTAAAAATCAAACCATTTTACTATTTAACACTTGGTGAGAGCATTTTGGAGCAAATTTGAGCCAGATCTTCAGTCAGTGATTCCAAGAGATTCTACCATTCGATTCGAGCATCGTCAGAGTCAGGTAAATGAAAAAACCTTAGCCTTTCCTTTTAAAGCATCCATTTTTTATTTTGTGGGGGTTTTGGGCTGTTTTAGGCAAGCCCTAAATCTGAAATGCGGGCACCACTCCTACCCCTTATGGGACAGGTGATGCACCATGAGAATTGCACAACTTCTACTACACTCAGGCGGTGCCACTGCTCTGTGCAAATGGAACTCAGGTGGTGCTGGCCGTGAGTGGGGAAAAATGAATGGAAAAGCAAAAGCATAAGTTTTTAATTGATTTTAATTATTCATTGTGTTTCTAATTATCCCATTAATTTTTTTTGGCAGGTTCCAAGTGATAAACAATGGTTATATGGAAAGAAAGGAAACACGATGAGGATGATGCTTTTGCTGAGAGAAATGCGGGGTGTATAGCCACATTGAGGAATTGTGGCCTCCTAAAATTCTTCCGCACACCTAGGATGGTGTCTCATGAGTGATTGTTGGAGTATATCCTCCATATGTGGAACCCAGAGTAGCAATAATTCAAGTTAGGAGCCCATGTGTTGACTGTTGAGGTAGAGGATATCTACTTCTTGACAGGGTTATCAAGATGGGGTGCTCCTATGTCACTGACTGGTTCTCATGGAGGGGATGTGACCACCCAGGAGTTGATAGACTATTACTGCATTCCTGGTACTAGAACTTCGGGGAATAAAATTCCCATTAAGGCATTGAGGGATGATCCTCTCCATACTATTCTTTTCACCATGCAGAGGCTGGATGGGAGCCAAGGGCCTCATCAGGATTCCAAGGCACACATGCTATATGCTATAGAGGCCATGGAACCTATTGTCTTTAACTGAGCAGAGGCATTACTACTAGTCTTCAAGTTCCAGCTGACCAAGTGTTGGCAGGGAGAGATGAAATAGTTTGGATATGGTTCCATCTTAGCCTGTTTCTTCTTTGAGCAGGTCCCTCATCTGAGGCCCCAAGTGGTTTTTACTGAGTTGAGGGCAAGGGACCCTCGTATGCTGAGGTGGGTTAGGATCATGGCCTGCACAAGAGAAGGTAGAGGTAAAGTGAAGTTTGGGGCTCCATTTTTCTGCTGGTTGAATGATCAGATCCTCACGATTGAGGATTATGCGTATGCGGGTACTAATTTTAGGGGCGACCCTGACCTACCACTTCCACCTGGAGGACAGTGGGAAGACATGGGTAAGAAACAAAACCCTAAGATAGCAATTTGTGTTTTTGTGTTTTAATGTTTTTTTATTTTTTATGTATAGCAACAAGACCTAAATATTTTGACGCAGATGTTGGAGTGGCACAACCTGGGGGATCTTCCCCAGTGGATAGACGAGCATGAGCTCGGTTTGTTCAACAAGGCGATGAACCGATGGGAGAGTTGGAGGAGAACCTGGAGAGGTTGACTCTGGATATACTTGATGCATCCATCGATGATCTCCCGATGCAATATTAGAGGCACACAGCAGGAGTGCCAGGCCATTTTAGCCGTCTGCTACATAGAGTAGTGCAAGTTGTCGCATGCTACCATGAGCACCACTAGATAGTTCTACATGATGTATTACTGAAAGCTGATATA